>PVLA01006058.1:0-132161 GCA_004027455.1 Hydrochoerus hydrochaeris | reverse complement strand
AAAAAATTCTATTGAAAGCATGCAAAACCGCCTAAAGGAAGCTGAGGATAGGATTTCGGACCTTGAGGACAGGATCACAGTTAGTGATCAGGAAAGGATAGAACTTTTAAAAATAACAAAGCAGCATGAAATGACAATCCAGAAGCTTCATGATGATGCCAAGAGCAACAATATAAGAATAATGGGCATTAGCAAAGATACAGGAGTCCAGGCAAATGACATACGTAAAGTATTTACAGAAATAATAGCAGAAAATTTCCCAAACATGGGGAATCAGATATGCAAATAAGTGAGGCATATAGAACACCAGTCACAATCAACATAAATCCACCCCCAGACACATAATAATTAAGATCTCAGACATACAGCATAAAAACAGAATATTAAAAGCTGCCAGAGAAAAGACACAACTCACCTATCAAGGAAAGCCCATTAGAATCATGGCAGACTTTTCAGCACAAACCGTCAAGTTAAGAAGAGCTTGGAGTGAGGTATTTCAAGCCCTGAAAGAAAACAACCTTCAACCCAGACTGATGTACCCAGCAAAACTTTCATTCAAATTTAATGGAGAAACAAGATACTTCCATGACAAAGAACAGCTGAAGAAATTCATGTCCACCAAACCAACTCTAGAAAGAGTACTGAAAGACATACTAGACAGAGATAAAAATGACCACAATCCCCAAAACAACAACAGAAACAAACCACCAGGTAGGATAAATAATTAAATAAGAGGAAAAGCAGAAAGAAACAACTGGAACATAACATGGCAAAATCGAGCCAGTACATGGAAATCCAGAAGACTAGGATTGGAAGCCCCATTCAATCCAGCTATCCCCCTCCTGGGTATTTTCCCCAAAGAACTGAAAAGTTCATATCACAGTGATAGATGTGCACCCATGTTCATAGCTGCACAACTTGTGATAGCTAAATCTTGGAAATAACCAAGATGCCCATCAACTGCAGAGTGGATGAAAAAGATGTGGCATTTTTATACAATGGAATATTACTCAGCTATAAAAAAGGATGACCTTGAGGCCTTCATAGGCAAATGGAGACAATTTGAGACTATCCTCATTAGTGAAATAAATAAGAATCATATTTATAAATATCATATTGTGTCTCTAGTGTAAAAAGTAAATAAGAACTACAAGAGTGATAAAACCAAATTGTTTAATTGCTATTGTAAAAAAGAGAGTGCTCTAAGGGATATAACTGCATGTATGTTTGAGTGTGCAAAATAGATGACCATATTGCTGAATCTCTGTTGGATCTTTGAGCAGAACTGTTTGTAGTCTGACTGTTTGAATATTTACTATGTACCCTTTAACTTTGTAACTTGAACAACTACATCCAGGATGACAGTACGTAATTTATAAATTACTGATTTCTTAGTGGGGCTTTTTCTCATTCTCCTTTTTCTTTCTTTCTTTTAGAATTCTCTATTGTTGCTACCCTTTTTTCTGTTTAAGTTTTCTTTAAATAAAATTTTTTAAAATGTATAATTGCTATTGTAAAAAAAGAGGAAATAGGAAGCGCTATAAAAGATATAGCTGCATGTAAGTTTAGATATGTGGGATTGGTGACCATATTTCTAGGTTCTTGTTGGATTGCTGAACAGATCTGTTTGCACTCTCACTGCTTTAGTGTCCACTTTGTGTGCTTTAATTCTGTAATTTGAATAACTGTTTCTAAAAGAACAATATGTAAGGTATCAACTAGTGATTTCTTACTGTTTATCTTCTTTTCTGGAAAATCTGTAATATTTCTACCTTTTTCCTGTTTTTTTCTCTTTAAATAAAAAAAATGTATAATTGCTATTGTAAAAAAGAGAAAATAGGAAGTGCTATAAAAGATATAACTGCATGTATATTTATGTGTGCAGGATTGTTACTCATATTTCTTAGTTCTTGTTTGACCATTGAACAGATCTGTTTGCAGTCTCACTGCTTGAGTGTCTGTTTTGTGTGCTTTAATTTTGTAACTTGAACAACTATTTCTAAAAGAGCAATATGCAATTTATCAACTAGTGATTTCTTACTGTTTATGCTTTTTTTGAAATTCTGTAATATTTCTTTTTCTGTTTTATCCCTTTAAACAAAAATTTTATAAAAAGAAAAAAAAAGCAGTAAGTATTAAAGGTTATTAAAGGAACTAAAATAAAAAGTCATGCAATTGGAAATGAATATATGCTTTAAAGAATATTACACTGGAATTTAAAAGAAAGTTATGACATTTTTTTAAGGTATGTATTTAAAATGGTGTTTCTTTGGGTCTCATTCCAAAAAACCATAAAGAAGCAAATTAAAATAGCAATGAAATAAAATGCTTACAGGTTTGTATCTCAGTGCATCTCTGTAGGATCCAAACAAAGCAGCTTGTGCCCTCAGAAAGGCTCTGGCCACTCCATCACCCGTAGCTGTAGACTGCTTCCTCAGTTTATTTTTCAAGGCTGAGACCTGACAGAGAGTAACAGTTAAATTAACACCTCAGAAATTGGTACAGTGAGGTACGAACCCAATCAGCAGGCAAACCACAGAGTCTGCAGGTCAGCCAAAATTCATCCTCCTCCCTGATAGCTTATCTTTTTAACTGCAGAGAGCACCTGCTGGTCTGCTAATTGAAATGAAAGCAAGAGAGGATGGGAACGTGCTAATGCAAATTGGTTTATGCTCTCTTTTTTTCCTAAGGCCTGTTGACATAAATAAGCTTTAATTATTTTACAGTAAACTGCTTCTGAGCCATTTTTCTGCAGATTTTTGGAAAATTACAACATGTGTCTACTTGTTCTGGAGTGAAGCTGGTTGGCTATCAATCATTTCTGCTATGTAGGGTTATTTGTTAGGGGTCCTCTGAGATTGCTTACTGTTTTATTTTACTTTTGGAAACCTCATTTGCATGTGTAATTTTCCAGTCAATAGTTTTATCATTATTAGAAAAAAAAGGGGGAGAATAGATAGTTATTGAGGTCATACTATGAGTGGAGAATTATGTTATGCAAATGTTATATACACTCAATTTTACAACTGTATTGTAAGAAAACCACTCATAATACCATTAGTGAATGAAGAAATAAGAAGTACAAAGACACACACTAAAATCAGACACAATAGTTTAAATATCACATGATTTCTCTTTTATAAAAAACTCAATAGATAAAGTGCAAAATACATAACAAGAAAAGAAAAGAGAAAGAAAAAACCTTACTATAATTCCGCATGGACAATTTATCTAAAAGTGTACCCTGATTTAGTATAATTGTCTTATATGGGTTTTTTAATATGTTTAGTCTGGTTGTTAATCTGTATACATAATAATGAACTTTATAAGGATTTATAAATAAGTTAACCTGACGCTGACAAAATAAAAGGGGGTGGAAGGAAAGGGAAAAACAAAATTAAGATGTGTTATATACACGTACCACTTCACTAAAATGAATGTAATCATTATGTACTGCAAACATGTACTAATAAAGATTTAAAAATAAACAAAGACATGCATTAACCTGCCCTCACTATGAAACTAGTAAGAGGTAAATCTACGATATAAGCTCAGTCTATCCACTACCACATGCTGGGTTTGAATTCAATGTCACTGCCTCATAAATCTGTAACAATAATAAAGCAATAGTATTTTTAAATCAAAGAAAAACTTACCTAAGCATTTGCAAAATTTAAAAGAGCACTTAATCATAATTTTTCATGCATAATTCATTCTTTAATTTCAAGTGTGATACTTGAAATTATACTTAAGAACTTCCTTTAGATTAATTTTTAAGTGATCTCACATTCCTGATATAAATTCATTTCTTTCAAGGAAAGGAAGATAATATTCTACTATGTATCCCATTCACTCACCGATTCCTTTTATACAAATATAAAACTATACTTTGTACACTTAAAAACATTTGTTATGTACATTCCTCATGGATAATACAGAAACATTAAGCTGTTTAACAATTCATTTTCTTAAGAAAAAAAGCAACTTAATGAGACAAATCATAATTGTACATTAACTTAACAGAGCATGTTCTTATCCATATGAAACAACCAAATAATAAAAGTGTCATTTAGCCTTTATATATATATATATATATATATATATATATATATATGCAAGAATAAATATTTTTATTTCTTTATACAAGCAGTCCTGACTACTCTTGCAGATGAAAATTGTAACTGAAGTGTTAAACTAATTAACAACTAAACTTTGAATAATGCTAATGAGAAATGAACACAGCATCAGAGAAAAGACCAGCTCTACAGGTGATAAACCTGCACAGTAGTGACATTTTCCAGTGCAAAGTCACAGTTGCTGTGATACGATCAAAGTAACAGACCCCCATTGGGTCCAATTATAACCATAGTTTTGAAAAACTTATTGAATTATGATGTTCATAATCTATGCAGGAAGGCCTTTGCAGTATAGGTCTTCTCCCCATAGCTATGATCTTTTCAATTTATATTCAAGCTCCATAGATTCTAATTCATTTAACCCACAAAGTGCATAAACCAGCATTCATTTTAAAGTTTTTATTATGAAAACACAACTTCAATAAATGCACATTTTAAGGTAATTGACATAATCAAACCATAATATAGGATACAAGAACAAAACTCAAAGCCTTTTATTCTAGTTTGAAAAAGTTATCTTTTTCTAAGTTTCAGATGCCCTTAAAGAAATAGCAATGGGAATGAATATCTACCTATGTATCTATCTATCTGTCTGACACCAATAAAAGGAATGTTTCCAATTTTTAAAAACATTACTAAAAGCAATTGATTCAAGTTATGAAAATTTTTCTGTAGAAAATAAAAATACTCATTTAAAGATAATCATGTCTTATATCTATACAAAAAAATCCCTCAAAGTGTACTTTTTAATAAAACAAAAAGCTGACAATTCAGTTCTGCACAAATGAAGGACACATTATTCTCTGCACAATCGTAACACTTAGTCTCACAAATGATAGAGGCAAGGCAAACCACTTTTTAGCCTTTGCTATACCATGCCATTGACTGCATAACTGCTGCTGGAGCCATCGGAGAATATGAATCACATTGTCACAACTGCTTCCTGACCAAATCATAAGTATGAAGCCTTCCCTTCCAAAAGTAGTCAATGGGTAATAGTTTCTGAGCTCCTTGCAGATATGTAGAAAATAAGAAAGAATGGAAAATACTTGTCCTAGAATTGTGCTGTCTAAAAAGGCAGCCATTAGACACATGAGCAAATGAAATGTGCTTTATCCAAACTCAACTTTGCTCTAAGTGTAAAATAAACTCTGTATTTAGAAGACTTAGCACAAAAAAACCCTCATGAATAATTTTTATATTAATGACATTTTGAAACAATACTGTCAGTACAGAGTTAAGTAAAATATATCATTAAAGTTATTTCACCCGTTTCTTTAACTTTTTAATGAGACTACTATTTTTATTTAACAGTGCTATTTATGACTGTATCATCTAATTTCATACAAATATGGGGCATTAAAATTTGGCTATTGATAAACATGGTTACACATTTTTCATTCGCCCATTTCTACATTATTTCAATTCACACAAACTACACCAGAAGTGTTTTTCCATGATCTATTATTCAAGGCTAGCACTGTCAGTCAATTTCAGATTGTTCCTGTTTTCAGAGACCAGAAGAGCAGCTGAGTTAACTGTTTTTATACATAAAAATAAATGCTCAAAAATACCCTGTAAAAATAAAATAATTTTTACAAATCAGTTTTAGACACAAGAAATCGAATCTAACATGAAACGATTGTGTCCACCTTTGCTGCTTTCCTGGCCCTTGGGTCACTAGAGTAAATTATTATTAGTTACCATTTCCCTCTGTACTGGCAATTAGCATTTAGTAGTTTGTATCTATAAAATGAAGATTTTCTGTACTTTTTCATTATCTGGTCCACTTTAATTTCCAGACTTCCACTTTTGGATTATAAAATAAACGCACATGTTCCTATGAAATTTTAAAGCTGATACTCACACCTGACTCTGAATTCAGAAAAACACTTGGAACCTCAATGATATGGCCCATATAACATGATCCTCTTAATACTAAGAAGTAACCACTGTTTACTCTTTTTAAGAAAGTAAGCTAGTCCCAATCTCCAATTGCTAGAGTCCTTTAAAACTGACACTGTATTTTATTGTTTCTAGAAAGTTTTCAAACTATAAATAATTTCCATCTAGTTATGTATTATATTAGGCCAAAAAATAAAGTTAAATAGTTAAATCAGAAATAAACATTGTTCACTTCTCTTATCAAGTGTATAAATTCCTTTCATGAAATGAGAATTTGAGCTTCTAAGCAGTCATCTGATGGAAGGAATTATAACCTGGGTTTAGCACAGTGGGAATTCACTGCAGCATGAATGATGTTGCCACAAGTTCTCCACTTTTACCCTCTTAGCACTGAAGTGACTGTGAATAACAGGAGGGAATTACACGAGTACACAGAGCCAACAGGTACAAATTAATAGTCCAAGCCATGTGCACACAGTCTAAGTTATGAAGTAATAATGTAAACCAAGCAAGTCAGAAAGGCAAGAGTATATAAAGGGGTTAGTTTTCAAAGCAATGATGTATTTTTCTCTTACTAGACTTCTTGATCCATCTTAGTAGTAAAAATAAATAATTGCTGTACCAAACACAATTTTATTTTTAGGCTCATAAAGAGAACCATCATGGTAAGAAAGGATAAAAACTGTTCAAAAATAATATTTAGGTAATATTTAGATAACCTATACAATTTAAAGTAGTCCTATAATGTATGTTGTATTAGTACATGTTTGCAGAGTATAATGATTATATTTATTGTGGGGAAGTGGCATATGCACATAACACCTCTTTATTCTTTTTCTTGCCTGTACTCCTCCCATCCCTCTCTGTTCCTTCCACCTCTTGGTTCTCTTCCCATTTGTAAAATACCTATTTGTATGTATTCCTTTTCATGCATTTTTTATCCCACTTCCCTCCTCTTCCCCATATCTTGATCCTCTATGAATTTAAGAAATATCTCCCTACTTACCACATCTACCTTTTATTTTGCTCTTTATTTATATTTGGGGTTTCTCATATAAAAGACATCATGTGACATTTAAGTTTGTGTGTTTATTTCACTTAATATTATAGTCTCAAACTGCATTTTCCTACAATTGCCTCAAACTTATCCCTCTTTATGGCAAAGTAGTACTCCACTGTGTATAAATAGCACATTTTCTTTATCCATTTATCCATTAATGAGAAAACCCCTCTTTATGGCAAAGTAGTACTCCACTGTGTATAAATAGCACATTTTCTTTATCCATTTATCCATTAATGAGAAAACTTTTTCCAAGATGTATTTATTATAAATTTTGCTGCTATAAACATGGATATGCATATATCCATGCATCAATTTTAACTCTTACGGGCAAGAAATATATGAACAAATGTTCAACATTACTGGCCATTAGAGAAATACAAATTAAAACAACACTTGAGGTTCCATTTTACTCCAGAAAGAATGGCTATCATCAATAAATCAAATAATAACAAATGCTGGAGAAGCTGAAGGGGAAAAGGAATCCTTACACATTGTTGGTGAGAATATAAACTAATAAAACCATGACGGATATTAGTATGGAAACTAAAGCTAGAAATTCCATTGACCCTATAGTGTTTTTAAATCTCTTTTGATGTAACTAAACTGTACTTTAGAAACTGCATACATTTAGAAAAGTTAATTTCAAATCATCACTTGCTTTAGAATAAAGGTATAAATTTAATTTCTATTCTTGTGAAACGTTTATCATATGAATTTTATATTAAACTCCTATATTTTTAAACTTTTGAATGTTCAGTTTAAGAAACAAAATTAACAATTCCCTCAGGACATATTAATTTTTAATAAGCTTCTCTTTGAGGTTCAAACTAATAAATTTTAACATTTATTTAATGAAAAGCACATGACACAGTTATCTATAAAGGATATCATTACAATGCTTTTGTATGCTTACATTATGTAGCAACCACTAATTAATATGGTATCACCTATATCTACTTCCTGTCAGAGGCATCTTAATATTAAAAAGAAATTGCTTTTATCCTTACCTGCTGTAGTCTGCCTCTGAAATAACCCCAGACACCTAAATGTTAATAGTGGTACTTAAAGGCGACAGTAGAATCCTCAAATTGTGAAGCCTAGTAAAAAAAAGTTAGGTCACTGGGATATGCCCTTGAGAGGGGTGTGTGAGTGAGTCCGGCTCCTTCTTATTTCTCTCTGCCTCCCGGCCAGCAGGAAGCAAATGATTTTCACTGCCAAGTGCTCCGACCATCATAAGCCCCAGAAGCAACAGAGCCAACCAAGCATAGACTGAAACCTTTAAAACCATGAGTTCAAATCAACCTTTCCTCTTTATAAGTTGTTTAAACTCACGAATTCTGTCACAGTAACAGAAAGCTACCACTCTACTTCAGGCTCAACATATCAATGCTACTTCTATTCATCAGCTGCTCTAACAGGAATACTGCATGTCCTCCTCAGCCTTTGCCATCCTCCATGTACAATAATTAACCAAAACCTTCTTTGATACACATTCCAACTGTGCCTACTTTTCTCTGAATCCTTGGTGCTATCAGGTTCAAGCAACTACTATCTTTCACTGTGACTACTCCAATTATCTCCTTCCAGGTTTCCTGCTTCATTTCTTAAATACAGTAATCTTTAGCACCCAGAACTCAAGACATTTTTCTACCTCAAAGTTAACTCTATTTCTCTGCAGAAAATCTTCACTGAAATGTGGTGTATATGCACAAAGAAAAATTTGGCCACAAAGAAAAATGAAAGCATGTCATTTGTAGGAAAATGGATGGAAGTTGGACCAGAATGTTAAGTGAAATAAATTAGATACAGAAAGATAAATATCAATGGTTTTTCTCATATTAAAAACCTAAAGCATAAACAATAAATGTGTAAAATAAAAGAATGATGGCTAGGAAACAAAAAGCAGACTTGAGGGACATGGAAAGAGAATTAGAGGGAAGGCAGGAGGGATGCAGGGAGAGTGGGTAAAGTGATTTAAAATGACCAAGATATGCTAGGTATGAATACCAATTTCCTCAAATAAGTGTAACTATTATGCATTGCACACAAACACTAAAAAAAACTTCACTGAATTTTCTATAAAATTCAAAAGTGTTTATGGACTATGGGTCTTTTACAGTCATCCTTAGCACATTACAGCTAGAAGCATCTCCCTTTCTTGAATTGCCCAATCTTTTCCCCAAAGCACAACCTTTGTACATTCTTTTCCTCCTACTTCTCTGGACTTGATCATACTCATTATTCTGGCCACTTCTGCAGAAAGTTATTTCTGACACACTGAGCTTAAATGTACCACAAAAGGCTGACCTGAATTTGTGGACTGGTAGGAATAACATCTCAGCTTAGCTAGAATTATTTTTACTTTAGCTTACTGGTTGCAGAGATAGCTATTTGTCTACAAAGCAACCCTATCTTTGGTGGTGGAAATCAAGTTCTGACTAGTACATTGCTTCGTAGCTATTTCCAAATGTCCCTTATGATTTGGTGTGGCCAGATGGCTGG
Organism: Hydrochoerus hydrochaeris; assembly: GCA_004027455.1. Taxonomy (NCBI): domain Eukaryota; kingdom Metazoa; phylum Chordata; class Mammalia; order Rodentia; family Hydrochaeridae; genus Hydrochoerus; species Hydrochoerus hydrochaeris. The sequence goes on along the minus strand of PVLA01006058.1, from coordinate 122,555 downwards.
TTTGGACAAATGGAATATGAAATAAAGAATATGACTCTTTCAGGCTCTTCCCCTAAAAAGATGTGAGTACCATCCACTAAACTTTTCTTTCTCCAGGGGCAAGACAGACAAAGAGTAGTGGACAGTCACTTTAAATCTGGCGTTGGGTGCCTAGTATTGATGATGGTATTTGCCCCACAGTTCTTCTTAATTATCACACAACAGAGAAATAAACTTCCCATTAGATCTAAGTGTTCATGTTAAGGTCTCTCTGTTACAGCAGTGTAGCCTGTGCTCTAGTTAAGACATCACCTAAAAAGGAAACAAACAGTTAAAAACGATATATAAGACATAGGAAATAAGAACAGGGACCAAGTTTCTAACTGCTTACATAGTTTCTCACGCTGATGCTTGAATTCTCACCTTCAGTGCATCTGACATAGAAACTGGGTTTGTCTAAGCCATTAAAAAAAATGAATCTTCAAGTTTACACACTTTACTATTACATTAGACAAGAACACCTGAGCTCTCAAGAGTCTGTATACTACCAAAGAAAACAGCTCCTTGCTGCACACAGAGGTACACAAATTACTTTCCCTGCATCAGTGAACCTAGAACAGGTCAGATCTACCTATCTAACCCTTACTGTAAGTTAGGGTTACCTTGTTACTCTCTTCCACTATACCTTATTACTTTTTAAAAATAATATTTGCCTCAATTTATAATCCTAGATGTGTATTTGTTAACACAATATAAGAGCTGTGAAATCAGGGTCTACGTTCTCTCATTCACTGCTATATATCAAGCTCTACCAAATAAAGCACACAGTAGGTGCTTCATAAATAACTTACTCAATGAGTGACAGAATGAGTGAATAAATAACCTGTTCGCAGCACACTTCCACTAAACTCGAATTTAGTCAAGTAGAATATCTGTGATGGCCATCAAGAACATTGGTCATTTGAAATTCACCAAGTTATAATACTGGCAAGACTTGGAAGCAGCTATTGTGACAGTGCTCTGAGTATTAAACACACAGACTTTTTTTGCATATAGAAAATTCAAGATTCGTAGAGCTAGAATAAATTGAAAAAATGTTAAGAGTCAAAAATCAAGGTTTGTCCTTTTTAAAATTCTTAGCCGAAGGAAAGAGAGAAGCATGCTGTTAAAAAAAAAATGGATGGAAAGGGACGGATTAGAAGGAGGCTAGGTATTTAGAAAGGAAAGCCACAAGGAAGCGGAAGAACTTCATAAGCACTTAAAATCACTAAAAGAAACACAATGATCTTTGAAAATGATGAAAATACAGAGAAATAAAGGAACAAATTACTAAAGCCTAGATCACTGTGATGGGAGGGCCAGATTCTTTTACTCAGTTACTACCAATTAGCAAAGATCTTTCAAATGTTTGGAAGCACATTTAAATTTTGCAGGTTTTGTTTTGTTTTTACATTTAAGATTTGCATTTTTTAAGAAAAATGGTATATATCAAGAATAGACAAAACAAAATCTGTAATATTTTGCCTACAAACAAAAATCAAGTTTATAAATAATCACATCTCTGAAAAAAAGCACTTGAAAGAACAGTGAGTTTCCACACTCAGTGAGCAGAAGTATGATGACTGGTGTTTTCCAGAGACAGGAAATGAAAAGTTGTACTCATGGTCAAAAAAGAATATATTTATTTATTTATTTATTTATTTATTTATTTATTTATTTATTTTTGCTATTGGGAACTTTTTAAAATTAGTACGTGTTTGCAATATATAAAAAAATCATCATGGGGACGTGGAACATACACACATTACATTTCTTTCATACTCTTATATACTCTTCATTTCTTTCCCCTCTCTCCATCCCAGATCCTCTTCCCATGGGAAGAGGTCTACCTTCCTATCTCCCTGTTTCCTATTATCTATTTTAAAAGTATTATTTAAATATGTATTTCCAAGTTTCTTCTTTTCATGATTATGAAAGTCAAAGGAAAATACTCTAAAAATATTCTTGGAGATAACTGTAAACAGGGATTTTAAAAGCAAACATTTATTACAAAAGATAAAAGATGTGAAATTTTAGTTCCCTTCAGCAATCATTTATTGAATGTGTGCTAATAGCAGGCATTACGTTGACTGTATGAAAGCTGTGCAGTAGGGGCAATCCACAACCAGATGCCTGAATCCTAACAGCTAGGAATCCAGAGGGAAGGCATTTGCACAGGACTGCACTTCTCCAGATTCAGACCGAAAGTACAATTTCTTTCCTGAAGTCTACTCCATAAAATAAATAAAATATATCACAAACCTTGCTATAGGCTGAATAAAACTGCATTATCTTTCTAACATGGCCACCCTAGAAATTTGTGAAGGACTTCACTTATCATTAAACACTACAGGATTATGGCAGAAACTGCAGCAAACCTGGAACTAATATAGATATTCTCTGGGGCCTCTTTATTCTTTATAACATATTTTATGACATTTAACATGTTAAAACTTCATTTTAGATTAGAGAAAATATTCAGTGAAATAAACATATCTATTGATAATATGCATGGCTGTAAGAATTTGGTTTATATTCTTTAATATATTTTAAAAGTTAATTTCTTTTTGAAACTTATTCTTAATAAACTCACTTGAATGTAGGTATCCAAAAATCTTATGTAAAGTCAAAATTCTAGGGGTTTTCTCCAATTCTTTAGGCTTATATAATTTTGGTAATTCTGAGTAATTTCTGTTTCTTCACATCACAACAAAACCATTAATACGTTTCTTCATATAATACTTGAAAGCTTCACTATAATATGCATGGTAGTTTCATTAAGTCCATTTTATAATAAGGACTTTTTAATGCTTTAGTATTTAACCAGCTTTATATAAAACATTACTGTGTTATTAAATATTGTGATTAACAGTGAATTGTACTTCTAAATACATTACATTTTCCATATACTCATAAAAGAAAATAGAAAATTATTCTCCAGTAGTATTGTGTACAAAATGAAAAAAAAAATTTAAACAGTGCTAGTAATTCAAACTGAATACATCAATTTGGTTTTTCCTTAATGCAAGTTTCTATAGTAAATTTTAAATTTTCTTATATTATGTAGCAGATTTATAGGAGAGAGACCATAGTTTAGTGTTTGGGGCAGAAGTGTAAGGATCAATCTGTATGAACTAAAGCTTTAAATATATTATTAACAGTGTATTTTCTGTGTCTTGATATACTTACCTAAAATAACGATAAGCTTTGAGACTTAATTCAGAATATGTTTTTTTAAAAATCCAATGAGTTAAAGTTATTAAAAGGCAGGTAAGTAATGCAAGCTAAAATTCTTATTGTAACTGATGTGGCATTTTTAGATGTTAATGCTAAACTGCTTCCACAAACAGGAGTTAAGTTTCTGTTTTATATATATGAAAATATTATTTCCTGAATCTTGTTATGTAATTCCGCTTACTAATTTAATTTCCAATAAGTGGATTACTTTATTATTTATTCAATACTAACATTTATTATCCAAATTACATTGAAAAATGTTAATGATAATAAAAATTCAAATGAGCAATAATATCTTAGAAGCACATTTTAAATTACTATGTAATCAGAAGTAAATCTATGCACATATTTGGAATGGGGAATTTCCATAGTCTGTTTTCTTAAAATGAACTCATCTGAGGTTTTAAACATTACATTTAATTCAAATGGTTGTTTTTTCCTATCCTTTTAAGCACACCAAAACATTATTTAATTGACAGATTTGTTCACTTTCAAATTTAATTGACATTTACTTAGCCTTAAAATCTATTTTTTCAAAATAGTCAAATTACATGTTTGAATATGTCTCTACATAGCCACTAAAAATATAGCCAAATGTATTTATACACAAAAACTAACAAGTATATTTTAAAGAACCTACTACTATTAAATGTTCTATCATGTAATAATATCACTAAAACTGTTTCCAAAAAATATTTGTTTTAATAATTCAAAACAATAGTGAAATGATGAAATCAAAAAACGAGTGTTCTTGTCAGAAGACAGGAAGAGAGTTTTTTTCTCTGCCTTAAGGAAAACAAAGGATTCTTGAAAGCTTTGCCCTGATTTATTTTTCCAATTTTAAATACCTTAAGAGTAGCGGAACTGCTACTGGCATGGTAGTATTTCTAACAGTCAATAAATCTAAAATATTATGTGTGAATATTGGAATGAAGCCATTAAGAAGATTACAGCATACAACACAGCAGAGGGTCCACAGGAAAAAAGAACTAGTAATTCAGGACAACTGTGACCAATGACCTTTAAACAGCCAAGATCACTGGTCAACCTGACACAGTAATGGAGAGCACATGCATACAAAGTCATCTAGCCTGTAAGCATAATTTAAATGCTTTGGTGAATGATTTTAAAAGGCAAATCTCACTTACCTTATTAAATAATCAAATAATAGCAGTAGCTGTATTTCTTAGGGTTCTAGCATACTTTATTAACTCAAATCACACACAAAACTTCAGTAAGATCATTGTAATTTTTAATATATCTCATTGAACATATTTTCCATTTTACAAACATGCTGTGGTACTTCATCATTTCTTTCAGAACAGTAAGAGACAGCCTTGGAAAACTGATGAAAAAACTAAATCTATTGGCTAACTATCTAAAATATTTTTAGAATATTTACTATAACTTTTAAAACATCTCATACTTTTAACAAATGGTCCTAGCTCTATCTCTGAAACAGATTTATTCATTTTCAAATCTGTCTGTGTATCTGTGATCTTCAATTTTAAGCATCTATGTAATCAGTCTACACTATGATTCAGTGTTTATTTTGACCTATTTTTTGAGTATTCTAACTTTCCTTACTTACACAGTTGCTGACAAGTAAACTACATGATCTCTTCTGTTGTCATACATCTAAGCTTATATATTTTGTGAATAGTACATACTCCCTTATATATTTAAATGATTGAATCACCAAACTAGTTCTACAATACTTTTTAATTAAAAAAGAATCATCCATCAAAAAATGAATTTTAAAGGTTCTTCTCAAGAAATCCTTTCTTTGAAGTTGACTATAAAACTTTCAAGATATAGAAAAGCTGAATTTCTGTCTTTTTATTTGTTACTTCTTTTTAATAATCCTTTCTCAAGGGATTAACAGTAGCAAACACATATGCATAGGAAAACATTCTTAAAAGCTGGGATTCCGTTTTTGTAATTATTTCTCTATCTAATGTAGAATACTTTGATGGATTTCTAAATGAACAATCCTTTACAGCAGTGTCTGAAGAATTTTATAAGGAGGCAATCTAGCTATAATGAGCTAAAAGAGAGAAATACAGTAATTGTTCTTTTGCCTGAGTTTGGATTTGTTCATACCAAGCATAAATTTCACTACAGCAAGATAAAGCAGTCAGTTTAATGTACTTCAAGGTCAACAAGTATTTAGTATATTTATGGGTATAAATAACCTTTTACTTTGAAATCATATCTTTATCACTAGCTATTGGATCAAGGTTAGTATCACTCTATTTTTTTGAATTTTAGATTTTTAAATTCACTTTCTCAAACTCTTTAATGATGAATTTCAGGTACTTGTGATTTACTGAAAAGTATATTTAAAGGTTTTTTTTTTTAATTCCCCAATTTTAATATCTACTTAAAGAATGAACGCTTTTATTTTTAAAAGAGATATTTTAATTTAGAACTGTTACAAAGATATATTTATATAGTTATTAAATATACTATTTTCATAAATAAAACTAGTTTGGACTTTTGCCTATACTAACAAAAATTAAGGCAAAAAATGTATTTTTTGAGACTAACAGTGAAATGTACAATATGTACCACTATAAGCTAGAGACACAAATGCATGAGTGCCCATGTGCACACATGTGTAAGCGCACACACACACACTCTTTGCAAGATCAAAGACCAGAAAAGAACTGGCACTTAATTTATCAGCCTTTACAGACAAAAGAGTTTTCGTCATTTCAAAAGGATCAGATGTCTTTTATGACAAACTGGGTTTGCAGTTTAATTTACAAATAGAATTCTAAGTAAGCAGTCTTTGCTCTGCCAAAGCAAATGACAAACAGTGTAGGTTTTCATTCTTGCAGCCCTCAGCAGGATAGAAAAGATTAAAATAAAACTGAAATAATTTAGAGAAAACAAATAAATGTTTCAGAAAGTTGAGGGAGATCAAAGTCTGAATTTTCTGACCCCAACTGTACAAGCATTTCTTATTATATTGACCAGTGCCATCAGATCATTAATTAAAAGGAAAAGCGCTGGCAGGTGGCAGGGAAGCAAAAGCCGATAATTGGCCCCCTTCTTCTTCTTGCCTTCAAAAACTCTCTCATTCTTTTGCAAGACATGCCACCAGGCAGACAGAAATGCCTACTTTGTAATATAATGATTAAGATAAGATGAAGAGACTTACATTTAAAGAAACTCTGCCTAATGAATGCATCCAGCTTTTTAATTATGATTCTACTTTTACAATAAGGAACATGATGCTCCATTCAACATCTCAATTGCTGAAAGGAAAAAATATTAAAAATAGAACCTATATTGATTGCTCTCACCTCCCTTACACATACATAACCTTTTTATTTCAAATAAAAGTAAGAAAAATAACTTAGTAACTCAAGGTCCGAGAGAATATATGTTTGCCAAAAAGCTTTCAGACTTACCACATCAATTGGTAGGTTGCTCAAGTCATTAAATGGTGATTCTAAAGTGTTAGTATCAACATTTAACATAACCACATCTTCCAGTGATTTATTTTTCACTCTCTGTTTAAAAAACACAATCATAAAAAATTTCGTTATTCATAAATTAAAAATCACATTAATGCATAAAAGTTTGTGAAAATAAAAACAGGAAAATCTGACATTATAAAAACGTAACTACTTTTACCATGATTATAGTTCATTCAAAAATATTTGGCCAAATTATTGAAAATAAAATATTTATTAATCTAATACTGAATTAATTACCAAAAATAAAGCACAACCAAAACATAGTAAAATAGATATTATTGCACTGAACTGTAAAAAACTGAGGCCTTTAAAGTTTATCAGTTCAATACCAACTCTATGATACAGGAATTTTTTTGTTTTCATTTTATGTTTTTGAGACAAAGTTTCACTATGTAGTCCAGGATGGCCTCCAACTCAAAGCAATCCTCCTGACTCAGCCTCCTAAGTGCTGAGATTAAGGCATGCAACACCAAGCTTGGCTGTGACATAGGAATTTGTGCCAAGCTCTATACCTATTATTAGCATAAACTATACTGCAGGGACAACATAATTCAATAATCATAACTAAAATATTAAAATATATTTTAAATGAATAGGTGAGAAGGAAGATGAAAAGTAGAATTAAAGGAAAGAACAAAGAGGGAAGTAATATGGCATTTACTATTAGTGATATTCTCCCATAAATTTCAATGTAAATAATTAAATTTTATAGTCTATCAGATTGACTATCTTCTTTGTCATATTTGAAAACATAGTCAAAATAGTCAAAGTATCTCACTATGTCCATAAATTAGAATTTTATCAAATTTTTCACTTTTAAATAAAAGAGATGCTTCTGGCTCATTTTTCCTATTTAAATTAGCAAATAGTTAAATAACTGAGTTATTTTAATCTCATTTAAAATACAGTAAATAGCATCATTCCTCAGTGACAAACAATGTACTCATTAATGAATCATTCTACATGAATTTAGAAATTTATAATTGTACAATTCAAAAAATAATAGGTCAATAACTAATTTCAGTGTAATATTTTTTAAAATGTCATTCTAGAATAGCTATTCTTAAACATTATTAGTTACATGCTTCAAAATTTAAACTGACTCATCTAATTATTTTGTATTAATTGAAATTTCTCTGATCCATTTATGATTTCAATTTTATGCATATCTGGTACAATGTTAAATTTTTTAGGGAAATGATAATCTAAGGAAGGAAATCTCTATGTCTTAAGAAATAATTATGTATCATAAGGCAAGAAAATACATGTTTCTAAAAATCTGAATAGGGCTGGGGATTTAGATCAGCAGGCATAAGCACCTGCCTGACAAGTGCATGGTCGTGAGTTTAAACCCCGGCACCAAAATAAATAAATAAATAAATAAATAAATAAATAAATAAATAAATAAATCTGAATTATAGAAGCCATTGCAATTATTGTAAAGTAAGATTTAAAAGATGCCCAGTTCTAAGACATTAGAAGAAAATTGTTTCTTGTGATACTATTAATACTACTGAAAAAATACATAAATATATTCTTTACTTTCTATGTGTATACATATGTAAAAAGGTTTAAATGCATAAATTTGAATTTATGCATAAATTCACTGTAGTATAACTACAATAATAATATATGCAAGCAAAATTATACCTACATAATGGCATTTCATGAGAAAAATGTCATAATTATAGTTTCCATCTTCATATTCAAATTGTTTTTATATCAGAAACCATAAAGATAATGTAGAAACCTGATATGCTTTTAAGGAAACAGGAATTTGTCTAAATAGCCAAGAATGACAGTTATGTGTCTGCAAGGTTTTTAGTGATGATACTAGCATTAAAAGCTAAAGGAAATTCATATTAATTTGAAATGTACTTGTCTCAGAATTGCTTCTAGCTTTATAAGGTCAGGTAATAATCAAATGTTAAATTTTTTAAAATTAACCATTCAATAAGAATAGAAAAACACTCATTTTTAATCAATTGACTGGCAGCCCCCAAATGTTAGAGTTACATAAGTGAAAAAAAGTATATAAATTAAATAATTAATATCTGTGGCCAAGGGATTAGCTCAGCGGTGTAAGTGCCTGCCTGGCAAGTGCAAGACCATGAGTTTGATCTTTGGTACCAAAAATAATAATAATAATATCAGTATTTTATCTATTTTTCTTTCAAAATTAACTTTTAGCTATTTTTTCTAAACAGAAATGGAGAGTCATAAATGGCACCCCTTTCTCTGTCTCAGAATTCTGTGTCTCTGTTTTATATTTTGTTATAAGATGTAAAATTAGAGCATGTGAAAAATTGCCTTTCTCTTCAAAAATAAGAAAACATCATCACACTTAGATTGTAAGGCTAATAAAGAATAACAGTAAGATGTTAGAGTCAGTAACTCCTTTCTCTCTACATTCAACCTTTCCACATAGTATGGAACAATGTTCATTAAGCTCACTGATATGAAAAATGGATGCAGTGGCAGCAATCACATCAACTTAAAAAAAATGAGCCAACATTCATTTGGAATCCTTTGTGTACTGAAACAAACAGCACAAATCTCGTATTTGTAGCTTCTGCGAATTTATTCTTAATCACCTACATGCCTTAGTGTTCTTGAGTTCATTCCTAGAATTTTCAGGGTAATCAAAATGTCTTATTTCTTTAGTTTGAAAGCCAATTTATGTTTTAAAAGGAGGTCTCTCACTATCCATTATTCACAATTCAATAAAAAAAAGTGAAAGGAAGATTTCAAAGACTGGAGCAGCGATGCTTACAAGTTTTTATAAAACTAGTAATAGGAGACACTAGTGGGAGGAGAGGGAAACAGGAAGTAAAAAGGATCAAAATGCAATATGTATATTTTACCAATTCCTCATGATGAATATATTCATTATGTATCAAAAACATATTTTTAAAATCCTTCAATGACAATAAAAAGTAATTTTTAAAAAACTGATGTGTTGAAATTGTATTAACCATGAGAGAAGAAAGTATTCTGATTCCTAGAAAAAAAATTACCTGTAAACTGCCAAACAAGGTAAAAAAATTTCTGAGCTCTATTTGATATATTAACTATTTAAGTTGTTACACCCGTATATTAATATTTATTATTAAATTAAAAAGCACAGAAGATAGAAGTTTAAGTTAAAATTTATGTAATAATAAGAACAAAAGTGTAAGACAGGGCTAGGTATAGCTCAGTGGCACAAGTGCCTGCCTGGCAAGCACAAGGTTCTGAGTTTGATTCCCAGTGTCAAAAAAAGGAAAAAAAAAAAACTGTAAGACATTTATTATCTTGTATCAGATTAAGAAAAAAATTACTAAATGATACCTAGGCAGTTTACAGAAATCCCTAAAGTTTCAAGAATAGCATCTCATTCACTATTAAACCAGATAAATCAGTAAATATGACTATTAAGGTACTTGGATAAATCCAGGTTACAAAAAGTACAGTTTTAGTCAAGCTAACGTGTCTCCAAATATTCATATTTAATAATAGAGCCAATTTAAAGTTTCTCTAAGATATTTTCAAAAGGTAAATAATTCCTAAATGTGTTCCTTAAAAATGTAGTACTTGATTTCTTTATAAGTGGCCAATAAATGTGGTAAATGTTATCAAATTAAATATTAATGAAAATATTCTATTCCTTTCTATAGAAGTTTGGAAATTAAATCAAATATTAATTAAAATATTCTATCCCTTTCTACAGAAGTTTGGAAAAGCCAAATTATTTCTTTTCAAAGTTGGTATAAAATTGTTACAAATACCATAACACTAAGAGATACTATCAAAATTTTTAAATAATTTTTCACCTTTATAAATACATTATAAAAATATGTATCTCACAAGATACACTAAACATAACTAAGTACTACAGTAATATAAAAGTCAAACTCTATGACTTTTTAAAAAAAATTTCAAGCATAAATTTGTATAAAGTCCAACAACTAATCGATAAAATGACAATGATAATATATATTTTATGATCTAATAATAGATCAAATACCTATTCATTAATGCTTCATTTCATACTTTGCACTTTCACTATAAATATCTTCGCTTGTTAAAAAAAAAGTTTCCTTAAAAAAACAAATAAAATATAAGGAGTCCTAAAGTTATTCAATGTAGACTTCAATATTGAAAACAAATCACTTAAAAATCATTAAAAGGCATTCTACATAAATGATGAAACAAAATATTGCCCTAGCATTTTGCAAAAAAAAAAAAGTCCAAAACTACAACACAGGTAAGAAAGAATTTTACAACCTAAGTCTTCCATAAGGACATGACTCTAAATATTATTTTAAGGGGTTTTAAGATATATCAACAGACTTCTTCAATAAAGTAAGGATCAATGGTGTATACAGTGTCAGCAACTGCTAAGAAAAACACCCTAATTCATAACCTGCTTATTAAAAATTAGGCTATTTATCTGCACAATTAGTAAAAAGAGAAATGTATTTGAGTAAAATGAAATCAGGCAGTGTAATGACACCATTCAAATGATTCAAATCTTTTGTTTTAATATGTCTTTCATTTACTTTTTAGAAGTTAATCTTACAAAGGTGTCTTATCTGGAAGGCTCACTATTTAAAGTTCAAGGATTTTCAATAAAATGAAACTCTAATAAACATTATTTAGAATGATATGATAACAATGGAAGAAATGACTTTTACATCCTCCAATAGGACTGAAAATTAAAACAAAAAAGAAGCTATATTCTAATTAAAAGGTATGGTAAAACCACGCTTTTAAAAAGCATACTGAATTGGAAAATAATAAAATTTACAAAATAAAAATGTGTCATTTTGTGAGTCATAAGTATGTAAACTTTAATTTTCACAATATAGTCCTGAAAAAGAGAAATAAAAAAATCTCAAGTTGCCATAAAAAAGTAGTTCATCAAGAATTAAATTTTTTAGCACTTCATATTTACCATATGATTTCTACCAAACATAACCCATTTTCATGGGCCTCATACTATTAAAAGTAATCATTTGTACACTAATTTAAATGAAATTACTTCAAGTTTACCTTTTGAAAATGACTAAGTATATCTTAAATATGAAATTTGTCACTGCTTAATTTTATTGATGAGTTAATGCCATCATTATTTCATATCTGAAATATACTCACCTCTAAGAGGCTGGAGTGTATTCCAATCAAGTATGGCATTGGGGCACTAAATTGAAATATAAATAAATATTTATAGATTCATACATTCATTAAAAGTGACCTTAAATACTTAAAAATTAAATTTATTTAAAACTGAGTTCCAGCCTACCATAAAATAGATATTCAAAATCTTAGATATTCAAATAGATATTCAAATTTAATCTTAGAGGCCTTTATCATACTTAAAGTTGTTTTATATTTTGAAAATCACAAATAATTTATAATGAAATTAAGAGTTTTAATGAATAAAAAAGTTTTACCTAAGAAAAGTAGCAGGGTCAAGGCCATAATCGGAGTTAAAACTTTTCCATATACTTTGTAGTAAATATATCCTAAATAATCATCAAATTTAATGACATTTATCTTGCATACCCCTTCTTTTTCAATTAGACTCTTATTTTAAAGACTTTCTTCATATAACTTCATTATTTTATACCTACTGTATTATAATGTATTCATTAAGCTAATCACCAAGTAGTCATGGTATGCAAGGCACTGTTGTGGAACTAGAGATATAAAAACACAAAAGTTGCTATCTTTCCCCTTTCATACATACATGATTGTTTATTTAAATTTTATAAATCGAGATTTATTCTATTTTCACTAATATTAATAAAAAATAAATTTAAAACATTTGTGTAAGAATTATTTGAATTAATACAAAACATGATATTTAGAACATATGCATGCCAGGCACCAGGACATGGGTTTGGGAAAAATAATTACCAATATAAATGGGATATAACTTCTTATGGGTCTTATGCTCCAGCACATAATATGTAGATTAAGGAATTTATATTAAATCTGAATTACTATCAATTTTAGCAATATCTGCTATGAAATTATTCAACCTGGTATTTCAAACTAAATTACTATCTACTAAGATAATATGAGAATAGACAGATGCCTACAAAAGTGACAGATGATATGTGAACAAATACTATTTAAAATTAAACATTTTTGACAATTCCTTTACAGACATCTTTATTTATTAATGTAAACCTTTTCTATTAATGCAGAGAGAGAATCGTCTTTCTCAAAAGATTTGCATAATTTTCTAAACATCATTGTCATTATTAAAACAAAGCAGCCAAACTCCTATATGTTCCCTTTGCTACTGAGAACCACTAACAGATAAACTAACAAGCACCTTGAAAAATCTAGATATCAAAGTAACCTCAAAAAGTTTTAAATTTATTCAAGGATGGGTAAACAGTAACCTATATATCCAGAATAGAGATGTTCATTAGTCTGTACATTTTAGTTTATTACTTTTTATTGTACTACATTTTAATCCCTAGTTGTCTTTACCTTTGGTAACTCAATTCTTTAATTTTTATTCAACAAACTATCTACAATTGATCTGATATTCTGGATATTTCATTTGACTAAAAGTTGAGGTTTATTTATAGGCTTTGATATCCTTAAGACCTAACAGGAGGAACAAATGTGGGCTGTTCCACTTTTGCTTAAGTAAGGAAAGGTTGGTTACTTTCCTAGTTCAAGGTCTCATTCTGAGATTCCTTCTGGGACTCCAGAGAAGACATAAAATGCATAACAGTATTCTGTTCTCCCATTGCCAGGTTTGAGCAACTTTCACAAAACAAGTTAGGCAACTCCCAGGGTCTTAAATATGTCAAGCCCTTCAAACACCCAAAATAGTATAAAATTATTCAAGTTTCTGTGGGAACTTACAGTTTACTCCTGCTTAGGATATTATAACCACAAGATTTATAACACAGAGCATTCAACACATCTCAAATTACAAAGCACTCACAAAATAGTATTAATCAAAATATATCACACTTCTAAAAATAATAATTTCAAGTCCATTTTAATGATGTTAGAGGGATGCTGCAGATTTCAAAAAATGATAGCCAAAACTGCTAAATCCAAGGATCTACACTAACAAAAACACGTTAAAAAGTTTATGAGAGCTACTTATTTTTTAAAATGTAAACAGTGAGCTTATAGAAATACTTAAGCTAGCATTTGAAATTCAAGATAAAGCTCCTATGAAGAATTTAATAATAAAGTAACTGGAAAATTTTTTTAAATGGAATTACTGGATATCTCCAAATAATTTTTTCTCAAGATTTTTCACAAAATCCAACATATAAGTGTTTGAACTACAAATATTATTAATCTACAGCATAATTTTCCATAATAATTATATTTTACAGAATATAGAGTTAATTGTGTAATGTCACTTTTTCACACTAGGTTGTATATGTATATACTATAATAAAATCTCATGAAAATTAATTTTGCAAACCCATCTGAAATTCCCTAATTAGATTATGGTGTAAATAAATCAAGAAAAGACTCTTGACAACCTGGCCATTTTATTACCCATGTACAAAACTGTCATAGATCTTTCTATCAGTAGTTATTTTCTAAAGAGGGGATACAGAAGGCTCTGTATGACTGCTTTTTCTTTTTGGTAGCAATTAATCTTTACTCAAGAAATTTTTTTTAAGTTTTCTTATGAAGAGACCCTGTGACAGAGACTAAGGACAATGTATTAAAGTAGTCTGAGATCATAATTTTCCATTATCTTTCTAAAACCTGGTCTTGCAACCTAAATCTGATTGTGTCATACAAAGATAAATTGATATATATGCTAAATAAAAAGACTGTTATAAGCATTTCCTGAACAGACAACAATCTATTATAATTTTACTGATCTTGCCATCATACCACCTCCTATGTGTTTCTGGATTCAGACAGCTCAACAGTACCAGGCAATGTCATAGACTTGCCAAATTAAATTACTCCTATTGTAGTTCATTCAGGGAAAAATGTAGTTGATGTTACTTTTTCCCAAAAGCTTTTCCTAATCTGCCATGGACTCTGGGGCACTTCTTACTATCTTTCCATCCACAGTTCTTTCATTTGTGCTATAGTGCCTACAGCACTGTAGTACTACTCTGTGCTATTGCATAAGCACAAGTATGTACGCATGTATGTATGCATGTATTTCTTGCTATCTGTGAATCTCTCAGGGGCAAGAAGTCTTAATCATTGTATCACATCTTCAAAGGTTGGCAAATAGGTGTTCACTAAATGTTGATAAACGGATGGATGGATGGATGGATGGATGGATGGATGGATGGATGGAAGGAGGGATGGAGCAACAAAGTAGAAAGGCTTATTCATGGACCATGAGGCAATGTTCATTCATGGTCACAAGATGGCATTATGGCTCTCCACAGTCTACATCATGATAAGGTTACCAGGTACAAAAACAGAAATACTCTGTCAAACTAGGATTATCTCAAGATTGGGAAAGTCCCAATCATTCCAAGAAATTAATAAAGACATATACACTCCTTACAAGCCTTTGTGGTGTTATCTTGAATTAGAAGGTAAAAATTTATTTATTCAAAGACCACGAGATTAAGAAGAAAATCTCTAATATTTTTCTCCCTTTAAAACAGAAACCATTCTAACCTCAAGGACATGAAGGGAAGAGAATCATTTTTCATAGAAAATTGTATAGCTCATCAAATTTTCTAACCATAAAAGACAACTACAGTCTTGACTACTAACAAAAAATTAGCTATACTGCCCAGTTCCTATGGTAGAAACAGAGTCTACCATTGTAACTTTCAGAATCTCTTGTTTGGGCATCACTGCTCTACTCTCTAGCCCAGAGAGATGCCTCACATGGAAATGTTAGAACTTGTCATAAAGTCTACTTCAGAAAACAGCAACAGGGAAGACAATTTCAGGAGCTAAAATACAGAAGAAGCTTCTTTCATTATATTATAAATAGTAGAAAAAAAGGTTGTGATGACAGGACTAGAAAATATCAGAAACAGACTTCTCGAAAGAATTAGTATAGAACTGCTTGGATCACTGAATAATTTCTAAGTAACATTTGAGAATGTTCTAACTATGTAATTCATTACAGAGAAAGGAGTTGAAAGATGTCTTACTTAAGAGAGAAAAACATTTTATAGAAAAATTAAGATGGCACTACCATTATATGGTAAAATATAATTCTAAACCTCATAATTAGAAGTTTCAGCTCTTAAGACACAAACTTGATGTGTATTTTAAACTGTATACAATATATTTTCAAATACTTCTATAAAATTTTTTTAATAAGTACCACTAAACACTACATGTAAAGATCTATTGCATATGTAGACATGAATAAATTGCAGCCTCTGCTTTATGGCAGAGTAAAATACTGTAGATATGTTGGTCAAAGAAAAAACTACAGTAAAAACCAAAAAAGTCTATTATAGATCTAGTTTTACACTTAACCTTGTGTGTGGCACCTCACAATGTAATTAAATCACATTTCTATGGTCTGAGAAACTGTTTTTTCTTTCTAGTTTCCCAAGGCCAAAAAGCAATGGCAGGTCATTGCACACCTATTTCACAGTATTATCAATACTGTGGAAACACATAATTTAGCAGTATAGTAATTTGTGGCCAAGTACATGTCCTGTCATTATAGTTGCTTGTTCTGACTTAATAAAAGCCTGTATATGTGCACTTAAATCATTTTAATACTTAAACACTTTGATCTGTTTTCATGAGCTAAAAAGTCAAATGAGTAAATTAGCTCTAAAAGAGTTTTGTTTTTGACTAAAGTTAGCCATTACAGAACCAAATACATTAAGGCCAAAATGATGTACTTCATACAAAGTTTAGAGGGTAAAAATCCCATTAAATTCAATACAGATTAAGCTAGACCTGCAGAAGATGACTGTGCAATAAAGACAACATTATACCCATCAGTTCTAATGAAGTTCCCAAAGCTGCTGTGTTAAGGGTCCAAGTACAAAGACTCCTCCATTGGAAGAGAACAAGGAGGTCACGGGCCATTGTCATCACGATGTCCAGAGGCCTGATTGAATTCAGATTCATAAGATTGAGAGTTGTTTCTAATGCTAGCAACCTCTTCAGCATTACTCTCAAAACTTTTTAACACTGCTTTTCATAATGACTTTAGACTGAAATTTTTACTTAAATCAGAAACTTAAGAATTCCTGTATTAGAAGCAACCCCATTGTCAGTACTTGGTATTTGATGTACTATAGAAGGAATAGGAGTTTTAAGGTAAATAAAAGTAACAGGAGTACTTTAACAGTCACAATGTGGTTACTGGCAGATTTGCTAGACAAATTCTGACAGCTGGGATTTTGGATTCTCTAACAGATACCACAACTTCTATTCAATTTTATTAACCAAAAATTAAAGTCGTATTCTCCCATCTATGCATTTAGTTATCTAAACGACTGCAGATAAAACACAAAATTTAAAGAATTTTATGTTTACGAAGTATAAATTTTTGCTACCTATGGAAAGAACTACTCTGACACACAAGGAAAGCATTCAATGTTTAATAATAATCTAAAAGTAAAGTTTCTGTGATTTCTTCCATATCTACAAATAAAAAGATTTTTTTCCTAATTATGAAACCCAGGTTTATTATAAGAGCCTGGTAAAGCCGGCTTACCAGCAATAGTCCAGCAGGTGAGGAGGAAGCACTGGGATGTATATATGCTGCCAGTACATAGGATAGAGCAGAGCAGCTGATCCATGGAGACAGGCAGTTAACTAGAATTTGTAAAAGGACAACAATAGTAAGTAGCTGCTGACCCTCCAAACAAAAAGGCATGTTCAAGGTAGCAAAGATGAATGATAATCACAGAACAATTTACACAATGACACAGCTCATACTGTCTTTCCAATTCTACTTGTAAAAAGTCTTGTCTCAGAGGTCCCTCTGAAAATACATAAACAGCAAAAGTAGCTTCTTGGGAATCATATGTAGATAGTTATAGCCACCTAAAAATATAGTTTGGGTTGAAATTCAGAACATAAATAAAACTGAAAAATTAGGTAAGTATCTTAGAAAATACTGTAGGAAATTACAATTTGTGCAGTACAGTTTGCACATCACTCAGATTAATATAGCACGATTAAAAATGGAAAGGAAGAGTGGATGAAAGCTCCTGAGGGATATCATTAGGGCAAATTGCCAAAGAATGAAACATGAGCCAGTCAGGAGAGTCTGGAAACTGCAATAATACCAGGGGACTTGAATATTCGACAGTTGGAGCTTCAGTAATGTGTGAACTGCGGGTTATGGTATCAAGAGACTCTGTTCACTGACACATAGAATGTCACTATTGACCAGCGAACTGCCCAAGCTTGACAGCTGTACTACAGGAAGCCAAGTATATCATAATTTCGTATTTAAACTGTTCATTCCAGATTAACATTTTGTTTCCTAGCTTTATATCACAACAGCTGCAATTACATTGTTGCTATTTTAAAGGTAATTGCCATCTTAATTGTTTTGTTTTGGCAAGCACTTAATTAAACATTTTTAATGCTGAACAAAGGCATATCACTCTTTTCCCCTCCTACTGACCCTCATCAAAATTCTTTTCATGTGACTTTCCTCCCATTTTAAATTACATTTCTACAGATGGAAAGTAATTTTTTAGTGTTTAATGTAGTAATTAAATCAACATTCATTTTCATCATTTTAAGGTTTTGTTCTTACCTATATTTCATAGATGCAATTTAAATAATTTTATTCAACTGGAAACATGAGAATTTTTAAAAACTATCTGAAAAGGAACTATTGACTTTCTAAAAACCATTATCACTATGATTATACAGATACTGAAACAACAATTAATTTAATTCCAAGGAAGAAACATACACAAAGCAATCCAAATCTTATTAACAGCAACACTTGTGTTTAAATGCAAAACAGGCCCATTAAATGAAACAAAAATACATTTCTGATCTGAAACAAAAATACATTTTTATAAATATACTCATCTTTATAGTATAATACACCTTCTACTTTTTCCACGGAGATTTTTGTCCAATTTTATATGGAAAAAATTTATCTTGATTCTACATGCAATACTATCATTAACAGGTTTTAGTACTTTACATTTTTAAGCTGTATTAATTAATCAAGGTAGTCTTTCAACAAATAGTATTTTGAAATTCCTTAATTAGAGCATATAATACGCCACTAGGAGGCATTCAAATGCTTCTATTTAGCAATTACAGACCATGGTTAATAAGTTGAACCAGAGAGAAATGAAACTAGGGTTGACCTAACTCATTGTGTCAAATTCTCCAAGAGCTTTCAGATATTCCTTAGCTGTATATTATACATCTTTAAAACTTTATTAACCCTTTCCCTCCCCGAACTGTAACCTGATGGGCTAAGAAAGCTAATGTAGCTTTTGAAAGCAGGTGGAGGTACTTCACTATTTGTACACATATAACTTTTAAAATACCTTGTTTTAAGCCTTTTTTTAAAAGGGGGTGTTTCATATTAATGAAAAAATAATAACAGTAAATTAAAAGGAAAAATATAGACTGGTGATTTATCTCAGCTGCATAAGCGCCTGCCTGGCAAGCCTGAGGTCATGAGTTTGAACTCCCATACCAAAAAAATAAAATAAAATAAAAGGAAAAATATATTCTAAAAATCAGATGTTACAAAGAGAGTGACTTATTTCCCAGAGCACAGATAAATCACAAAACACTCTGCCATGTAGATACTATCCCTCCTCACTTAATGGTTACCCTTAAATGAACTCACTCATTATTTGCTAACAAAACACAATATTATCTGATAAATTTAACTGAGTTCTTAGAAGATGATTTCTGTATAAGCTGAATTACCAAATTTCTGCATCAGCCATTATCTGGCAGGGGTTATCCTGGCTAATCAAAGTCTATCAGAAGAGAATAAATAATGATACATGGAAACCATGTGAAGATTCAATAACTGGGTCCTGTAATATCTCAAAATGGAGAAACTTAACAACTGACATCAGCAGTTGTGAGCTTAGTCACATAATAAAGGCACTTGGACCTTTCAACCCCAAGCTACCAGATCTAACAAAAACCACTACTGATAATAACTGTGAATATTAGCCATAACAGAAAACATTTATATAATGCTTACCATGTGTCAGGCACTATTATGAGGATTTCAGGCTCCAAGATTAATTCTCACAAAATCTTATGAAGTAGATACTATCATCATTATTCCCATTTTACACTCAAGACACAGAATCAAAGTTAAACCAATTGACCACAACCATCCATCTTGTAAGCAGAAAAGTCAGGATATAAATTAGAGGAGACTAGATACAAAGTATAACCACTACTTTAAATTTTCAATATACAAAGAATTATCATTATCATGAGACTGAAAAATATCTCCTTACTTAAATATATAAAAATGACTAAATGTATAAAAATACATCTTTAATTAAACAGTTAACTAGCATAATGGAAAACAGAAAATCTCTAATTGGCACAATTTATAGGTAAAGATCTCATATTAAGATATTGCTAATACAAGTATTCTAGTTTCTGTATAATTTGGCCAGATTGTCCCTTCTTATAGTATAGAAACTCTACTCATTTTCATCCAGAATTCTGTGGGTTACTGAGGGACACCTTCACTTGCCTAAGAATGTATTTATTCATCAAATCATAATATATACATATATTTGATAAAAATACAGTGCATGCCTATTAAAAATTATTACAGTAAAACACACACTGCCATTAAACCCCCTCAAAATAATTCCAAAGATTTATCTTTCATGGTCATTTGGATTTTGAGGAAGAGTCAGAAATCATACGGTGCCATATGAGGTAAATAAGGAGGATGAGGACACACTGTTAGTTTTTATTGGACAGAAACTACGCTAATTGTTTTGAATTTATTCAGACAATTATTCATTGAAGCAGCTGCAAGAGTATAATTGAAAACTCATAAAACAGGATTTCCAGAATTGCTCCAGAAGATGGTAAGAATGATGGGAAAAAATGTGTTTGAAGCAAGAGGGAATATGTGAAGCAGGATTAATGACAATGTGTCTCTACTGTAATTTTTTAAAAATTTAAAAATTTGCTGTAATTTTGATCAGTCTATAGATCTGTGTATACCCATAATCTAATGTGTACTCTACAGTAAACTCCTCTATATAATACATATTGGAGACATTATTTGACCTTGAACTGAATCAACAATTGAGAAATATAAGCACCATAAACTATACAAGTATACTAACATTAATCTGCTAGAGATAGAAATGCAATACATTCCTCATGGAATTAAAAGATAAGAGGAAACTATAAAGAACATATATGTTTAAACACATTTAGTTTGTATTCACATTTTAAATTTAGACCAAAATAGTGGCAATAGTATATTTGAGAATTGTTAAATTAAGTGATGGTTATAAGAAAATTCTTGGAGACAGAAATTTTACACAATAAAAAAGTGTTTGGCTGTGAATTTTTAATTAAATTTATTTTTGAGCACTTATAGGTTCATAGCAAAACTAAATAAAAATTTCAAAGATTTCCCATATACCTGAAACTGCCACACTTGCCTGGTTTTCTCCATTATCAACATTCCTTACCTCAACAGAGTGGCACATTGTTACAACTGATCAGTCTGTACTGACCTATCATTAACATTCAAGCCCACAGTTTACAGGAGAGTTCTCCCTTGGGGTTGAACATTCTATAGGTCTGGATAAATTCATAATATGCATCTACCATAAAAATCTTTCATAAGTATAATGTAACAAAATATGTCTAAAGCTATATGAAGAAAAGTACAAAATCCTTGAGAAAGAGACCAAATAACTAAATAAATGGAGAGATATTCTACATTCATAGGTAGAAAAACAGTATTGCAAGATGTCAGTTCTTCCTGACTTGATCTATACATTCAATGCCACCCCAGTCAAAATTTCAATAAGTTGTTCAGTGGCTATCAACAAAATGATTCTAACATTTACATGGAGAGAAAAGACTTCAAATTGTCAACACAATTTTGAAGAAGAAGAATAAAGTCAGAGGATGGACACGGCTCAACTTCAAAACATTCTGTAAATCTAGAGTAATTAAGATAGTGTATAGATGACCAATAAATATATGAAAAAACTGTTCAACATCTCTGGCCATTAGAGAAATATAAATTAAAACAGCACTGAGATTTCATCTTACTGCAGAAAAATGGCTATCATTAAGAAATCAAACAATAACAAATGCTGGTGAGGCTACAAGGAAAAAATAACCCTTCTATAGTTTTGGTGGGAACGTGAACTAGTACAATCATTATGGGAATCAGTATAGAGATACTGAACTAACTAAAACTAGAAATTTCATTTGACTCAGCTATTCCCTTTTTAGGTATCTTCCCAAAAGACTTAAAGACATCATATTACAGTGATACACGCATACTCACGTTTGTGGCAGCACAGTTCATAATAGCTAAATCTCGGACACAGCTTACATGTCCGTTAACAGACAAATGGATAAACAAAGTAAGATATTTTACACATAATGGAGTATCACTCTCAAAGAAGATAAGTTTGACTCATTTGTAAGACAATAAATGTACCTGGAGACCATAATGTTAAGTGAAATAAAACAGACAAACAAGGTTAAATAATACATAGTTTCTCTTATATGATAAAACCAAAACATAAATAAAGAATAAAATAAAAGATAACAGGACATATGGAAATTGATCTGTTGCAAAGGGAAGGAGGACCAAGAGATGAAGGGAGGAGAAAAAAGGGGAGAAGGAAAAAGAGACGATACAGAATTAAGGTGTCTTATATATATGAACCTACTCCTTATGAGTAATGTAATCATTATATACTATAAACATTTAGTAATAAAAAATTATAATGGAAAAGAGACCCTAGATATTAGCAAAAAAATAACAAACCAACTAATGGAACAGAACAGAGACCCCCAGAAATAAGATTTGAATAAACAAAATCAACACATCTTGACAAAGAAACAAAAATAAGAGAGAAAATAGTTTATTTAACAAAAGATATCAAAACAACCAAACATTTATATCTGCCTTCCAAAAGGAATTTAGATACAAACCTTACACCATTAATAAAAATTTACTCAAAACAGATCATAGACCTATATGTAAAATGTAAAATTATGAAATTTCAGGATAATAAAGATGAAAATTTATATAACCTAGGGTTTGACAATTTAAATATGACACCAAACACATAATCTATAAGTGAAAAATTCATTAGCTTGGCTTCATTAAAATTTAAAATTTCTGCTCTATCAATGTAACAAAATGAGAAGGTGCAGATTAGAAGAAAATACTTACAAAAGACATACTAATAAATATACTGTCCTAAATACATAAGTAACTCTTAAAACTCAGCAACAAGAAAGCAACACAATTAAAAAGACTCAAGGACTTACACACTTCATGAAATTATATATATAGTTGACAAACATATGAAAATGTTTATATCATATCTGAAAAAGGCTAATTAAAACAACATTGAGATATCATTATACACTTATTACCAGGGCCAAAACCCAGTTCATTGACAACACCATGTGCTGGTGAAATGTGTAACAACAGTAATTTTCATTCATTTCTGGTGGGAATGCAAAATGGTACAACCATTTTGGAAAACAGTTTAGTGACTTACAAAACTTACCATTTTTTTAAAAAAATTTAATGACTTTTTAATAAATTAGTATTTTATATATCATTCCCTTCCTTTATTCTATTAAGATGGAGGCTGCTATAATAAAATATTTCAGACTGGGTGATTCGTGAATAAAAGAAATTCACTTATCACAATGCCAGAGATTAGGAAATGTAAGATCTAGATACAGGCAGACTGCCTGCCTGGTGAGGAGTCATTTATGCTATACACACCACCCATGGATGGTACTCTGTTGGTGTAATTTCACATGGTGCCATGGGACAAATAGCTGTTTTGCACCTCTTTTTGTGAGTAGTTTTCCTGGGCAACTTAACGGGCTGATTTCAACAAATTGTGATGGTACTGCATCAAACAAATTTCTCTGCGATCCAATAAACCATAGCTAAGCCTTGTCTACCAGGATCAGGACCTCACACTCTGAGAGTCAGTGGGGTGTCTTTCTTGAGTGCTCTATTTCATCCCTAAAGCTAGTAGTTGCATTATACCTACTATACCTATAAAGCTAATAGTGCTTTATAACTGGTCCTCCAGTAGTCTTTAGGTTTCTTTTCATTCCTTACTAGCCTATTCCTTGTTACTCAACCAATGCTATAATTTTAAATTCTTTTAATTAAATTTTCCATGTGTGAATTACGTAGGTTCTGTCTTCTGATTTGACTTAAACTAATACAGAGGCTGCACGTTCATCATCTGACCTACAAAATGATGCCTGATATGAGTTAAGTGTTACATAAATGAATTAGGAGGAAAGGTAAAGATGCATTTGGTTTTGCAAGCAGTCACTATAAAAGGCAAAATTACATAAAGGCTAAAATATATATACTTTGCAGGTAGAACCAGCTTAGCCACAAACTAGTTCTATGAGTTTGAAGAACTTACCCTGTATAAGTTTCAAAATATTCATCTATCTACTGTGGATAACAACAGTAATTATTATATGCTAAATGATAATTAAATCAGTTTAAACTATTAAATCAGCATAATTACTCAAACGAGAGACAAGCTCATACTATCCACTAAACTACATAGGCAATAACTGCCACCATCACCAATTTATGTAAATGGTAAACATGCTAGCATTTAGTATTTGTAATCTAAAAATAATACTTGTGCAAAGTGAGAGTTGGTCAGAATAAGACAGTGGGCAGCTGGAATGGAGAATGGAGTGCTGAGGAAAAAGCATTAAGGAGGTAGAATCTATAGCATTTAGGTGGAGAAGACAAGTGAGCAAGAGGGTACACTCACCAAATCAGCCTTATTCAGAATGTTATAAGGTAAAGATGGTAAATTCCCATTTGGAGGCATGAGTGAAATATCCATAGTGAGTTAAATTGCATCCTGTAACATAGGAATGTTTACCAGAACTGAAAAAAAGTTGCCAAACTACAAAACGAAAAACTCTAGACTGGGTATGGTGGTACAGGTCTGTAAACCCAGCATTCCAGAAGGCTAAGGTATGAAGATCACAAGTTCAATCTCAGCCTGAGCCTCTTAGCAACTTCTGGAGTCTCTGTCTCAAAATAGCAAACAACAAAGGTCTGGGTTATAGCTTAGTGTGAAGGCCCTGGATTTATTTTCTAGTAGTAGGAAAAAAACTATCACATATAAAATCATATAAATATAAGAGATACATTTTACACATTGCTCTCAGTTTTACCATATTAAAAAAAATACTTTTGTAATTTGTGCCTAGATGTTCCCCCAAACCCTCACAACATTTATGAGGCAGGCTTTAGAGTTTGTGATGGATTCATGGTCTAACGTCAAAATAAAGGTTGTGAGTGCTACGTGCACTCCAGGGCGGGTAGATTGCATACAATATAAAAGACAAAAAGAGGTTTGTCTCCCTTTTCTCTCACTTGTCACTTTTGCTGTCTTCTGTCCATCATGAATTGCTCTCTGTAAAACCTTTCTGTCTTGGAGCCAGCAGATTATGACTGAAACCTCTACAAAATATGAGCTAAATAAGCCTCTTCCCCTTTTCATTTTGGGTGTTGGGAATTTTCTCCCAGTAACAAGAAAAGTAACTAAGACAAGCGTGTACAATTTTTCTTTAATTTTGATAAATCACAAAATTAAGTCATTGATCTATAATGAAAACACTCTAGTAACCTAAACTCATCCACATTCACTCTGGTGATTAGCCATTGTAGGAATGAAGCTTATAGAATCTAAAGGAATGATGCTTTAATACACCTCTCACTCCATTCCATAATTGTTATACTAAAAATTTTATTTTATTAATTAAAAGCCAATTGATTTCTTTTAGAAGACAAATGTATTAAAATGTAAGCCAGAAATATGTATGCATTTCCATGGACAGAGATTTTAGCCCAAAAGAACAGACAGATAAAAACATTTCTAGTTTCCCTGTCCTACAGGTTGCCTCCAACTAACCTAAACACATACATCCCTTCCTATTAAGCATTTCATGATAATATGAACATTCCCATTTGCTTAATCTAATCACACTCACACAGCACTGAATGAAAAAACAATGTACAAAATAGCACTATTCATGTCAATAGTATACTATTGTTTACAGTTCAACTGACAAAATTGATTGCTATGAACTTTGAAAGAATTTTAAACATTTAAAAATTATTCTGGAATATCTCTCCCTGAAAGGCTCTGATAAAAGTTTAACCCCATTACTCTGCTGCAGCCTTAAAAGCACAAGGGTCCAAACTATATTTCAATAACTTTAACTAGCAAGTGGGCACGGGTACTCTTTGTTCTCTCACCAACTGTTCAATTCTTAATCTCCAGAAAGATTCTCTGTGTTTCAGATTTCAGATTAAATTTGGATACAGGTGGTACCATCATGAGGAGACAAATCAAGAATACGTACTATCCAGATGGAGAGGTTAAAATCTTCTTGACTCACCTTTAGATTAACTAAACTTATAAAATCTATGTTTTAATAGCTGACTTTCTGGGGATCACAAGATTTTCTTTTGCAAATGCCCTTGATGGAATTAATGAGAAAGAGAAAAGCATATGCTTAAATGCCTGGGGGCATCTAAAACAAAGGAAGAGACTGCAGTTTATTAATGCAATTCCAACACTCACAGCATATTATTTGCTGTAAATATTCCAGAATAATATTCACCACAGAATAAAATCTCTATAACTAATGTGATTACAGACTTTAAGATGGTGATGCTTAACAACTAAATATTGGTCAAAATAGTAGCTAACATTTAGACATCTGCTTTAAAGAGAGGCATCCTTTCCACCTGCTTCTATGGACTACAAAGATACACTCTAGTTAACATATTACTGACAGAATGATGAGAAAGCTCCTGTCAGATGCTGGCCAGCTGGGTGTTTGAGACAAAATGCACAGCCCCAGCTGACTAGTTAGAGAAAGTCTGGTGAGGTACAATTATAGAGGCATATGACAAGGCTTCATGCCTGACTGATTTGAGAACCGATGACATGGCTTTAAACAGCAGTACTCTCTACCTATGGTCACAAAACAGCAATAAGTCAACTGATACAACCTTGTAATATCATGATTTATCCCTTTGTTTTGAATGTATGAGACTCTAATATGATGTTCTGGTAGTCTACCAAGATTCACCTGGGGCCTAAACATCTAAGGCCTGCCTACAGCATGCATAAAATCAATGTTATTGTTCACGATTGCCAGAAACCATTCTATGCGTACTTGATAATATATAAACCAAGGAAATAAAACAAATTAGATAGTGTCCTAATTCATTAAATTCAAACATGAAAAAATATAATGGTTGGTTCTAACACTATGCTATATTATAGGAAATGAGAGGAAACCCTGTTATAAATTTTTAAATATAACAATAGTCTCAGTATTTTTGCTTACATTATCTTAAAGCTATTATTTTTATTTTGTTGAGGCTGAGGATGTAGCTCAGTTAGAAGTTTTTCCCAACATGAATAAGGTCCTGTACTCAAAAAAATTTTAAAGTTTATAAAGAATACCAATTATCATTTTAAATTACAAATGGCACCTGAAGAGATTGTGTTTAGCTATAAAAAACTCATAGCAAGATGTATATTAATAATTCTATCATAATTATGAAGATTTGTGATTGTCAAAGAGTAAGTAACCAAAGAAAATAAAATTCCGGCCAGTGATTTAGCTCAGCGGCATAAGCACCTGCCTGGCAAGTGTGAGGCTGCAAGTTCGAGTCCCAGTACCAAAAAAATAAAATAAAATTCTTAACACAATAGAATTATAAATGTTAAGATACTTTAACTTGTATGTGTTCTTATAATAATTAAAATTTTACTATAGATTTAAAAGATGATCAAGAGATAAAACACAATTTATATTATTTAGGTCTGTATGATTCATAAAAAAATACAAAAAGCTTAAAACCATTATACTAATTAAACTCATTAATAATTATTCTTTTTTGAAAGTTTAAGAGATTCTATTAAGTTCTTTTTATAGAATAGGGTATCGCTTACTTATAACACTAGTACTTGACCTTAAAATGTTACTATGCATGGAATTTATAGTTAGCATATATATGCAGTATATTTACAGCACATATATAGAATATATGATAATATAAAGCAGGATTCCCCTACATAAGAAGAATGAGAAGATCATGAAAGTACACTTGAATCATTATTTTCTCATTCCTTCTGCAACAGAGATTGAACCAAGCCAAAGCTTGTAACTTAGAGGATATTATCAAAGAGTTTTCATGAATTGTCAGAAACAATTGGTATTATACTGACCTTCCACACATGAAACAATTCCCTGTGTAGTACCAAACTTTCTAAAAATTTGTTTTTTAAGTCAAATATTGAAATAAAAGCTAGGCATGTTAGCTTTTATTCTAAGTCACAGATGTAGACTATTATAAAATTGCAATTAATAAACATTAAAAAACATTAAGAAACATCTGCAACATTAAGAAAGTTGCAGATACAAATCTAAGTACTATTTTAAATGTATGTATCTCCTTAATCTTTCCAGCAACTCTATGAAATTAAGACTATTATTAAACATCACTTTATAGGTGAAAAAACCAAGTCAAACAGAGGTTAACTATCCATTAGGAAAGGGAAATAAACTAAAACAAAAAATAAACAAAATTTTAAGAACACATAAGCAAATTTTTTCTATTGGTTCCCTATATAGTGCAGCTTATAGTTCATTCACATCTCTTATTGCTTTATCTTCTTCAGATCTCTTCTTAAATTCTACCTATAAGAAAGGCACCTTCCAAAAACCACCTAATATGAAATAAAAACCTGCCCCTCACCTTTTACCCTGACACACACTTTATTCTTTATCCCCTGGTACTCATCACCATATGACAGACTATCTATTACATATTCAAAATCTCAAAACTGTATTTTTTGAATTGTAGGATAATGGAAATGACTCAAACCACAGAATCAGGTGAACTGGTTTTCACATTAGCTACCTACAATAAGCCTTGGGGTGATAGTTTAACTTCAAAATACTAACTTCTCACTGTTAAAATATAAATAGAGAGCCTAGAAAAATCTTAAAACTCCTTCTATTCTATAATACTATAGAAGGAAATTTTGTTTCTGTTACAGGAAAATAAAATATTAAAAAATATGATTTTATTTTCATCAAGTAAACCCATTTGTAGAAATGCAAATTCATGGAATATTCACAATGGTTTTTAATAGTCCATAGATTACTCAAAATGCTATTTAAATTTGTTTTAGAAATTTTAAATTGAATATTTTAAGTTTTTATGCTTAATGAGGAAAAAAATTATGAAATATAGTAAAATACTTTGAACATTTTTGAATGACCCAAGAAAAATCATTTTGTACTCACTGCCTTTACCACAGAAGAAGAAGACCTTCCAAAAGAACATCTGAGTGTCATAAAACCCATGATTAAGAAAAAATGCTACTTTGACTTTTAGGTTATTATCAGTCTGAAGAGCTCCTCCAAATCAAAACTATTATAGAATCTACTCTTGAACCACTACTTAGCAACAAAGATGAATCTACCTATTACCAGGTTAGGATAGCAGCTATTATCATGGCCCCTTGATTTCTTTCAAGCAGGCTCCAATGGAAAAAGCCACAAGTGAATAATAAAGATCTCATAATAGCTCTTAAGAATTCTTTATATGGTTGAAGGCAGTAAAATGAACTCAAGAGAGAGAGAAAAAAAAAAACCTCTCATCTTCTGATAAGAAAAAATAATTATCCTGACTTAATGCATCTGAGAAGGCCTTCTATAAATCATTTTGTACTTCAAGAGCTAGATTAAAACCATATATATAAATGTAGAGACTGTCTTATAAGTACACATAGCACATTTCTAAATATGCAAAGGTTTTTAGGTCTTTTTGTGAAACACTCAATATATGCTACTTAAAAGTGTGAAGTACTTACAGTGCTTAATTTGCTAGAGGTAATAATGATGCGCCTCTCATGTAGCATACTGGCGTACAGTTGCAGCATATTGTTCACGTCCACAGCAACAAAATATTCTGTGAGATTTCTCTGTACAAGTGAAAAATAACTGCATAAATTATAACTCATGGTGAATACAAAGAAAAACATTTTATTCAATTACCAGGGTTCAAAAGTGGAATTCATTAAAATAATTAAATTTAACTTTCTTCTGCTGCCACACAAAGCATACAATATTCTACCATTCTTTGAAGCATAACCCTATTACACAAAAGTGTTTCTCAACAAGTGATCTGAAAACCAAATATTTCCCTATCTCCCCCACTCAAAACATACCAAGTATTTGAAAAGAAGCTGATTTCCTAGGCCCCAGCCTAAACATTCTGTGTTACTGTCTTTTAAGAATGATCCCAAGAATCTGATTTTTAAACAAATTCTACTATTACTGATTCTTATACACTGATGTTTGACAGACTGCTACTCTAGAAGAAAACACATTTGAGTTTTTTCTTTTTGCTATTCACTTTACAGTTAAAACTACTGTTTCCTACTCTGTACTACACACAAGACAGCTAAACCATGAAGTGGGGTTAGATGCAGACTTTGCTTCTTTATTAAAGAAAATTCCTTATTTATATCCCACATCAAGCTTGTTTTATATCACTGCACCCAAATATAATATGATGATATTCTAAACTGTCTCCCTAACACTCAAAAAGGGGTAATTTTTAGATGAAGAGTTTTCAACACAGAATAGTGCTTTATATGTACATCCTTGCTTTCTTTTTTCCCTAAACAGGACTTCTTGCAAAATAAAATGTGTCAACACAATACAAAAATTTGTATTCTCGAAATGGGCATGATGGCATCTGCCCATAATCCCACCACTCTGTGAGGCTGAAGAAAAATGATCACAAGTTTGAGCCTACCCTGAGCAATTTAGTGAGACCCTGTTTTAAAACTCAATATTTAAAAAGGGCTGGCATATTTTCTGTGGTAGTTTTCATGAGAATGTTTGCCTCTGTAAAATATTCAAAGCAAAGCTCTCTTTTAATGTAACAATTTTTAAATGAAGTGACCAGTTATCTGTTAGTAAATGTAAGGGAATGTTAAGTAGAGAAAACAGAAGGAAGTAACATTAACTTTGCATCAGATACTGAAGTGAAGGGCCACTAAGTTAAGGGATGGTCCATGGTCCTTAAGGAAAACCTAACAGAAAGTACCTTACCCCTAGCACACAGGACTCAAGACTTGGCAGATCTATTAGGGAACCTGAAAGCTCTGATGGTCTGTTTCAGGCTTATATTTACAGTAACTCCATGAAAGTCTTTTGATAGTGGCTGACTGAAAGACCTTTTTCATAGGGTTTCATAGAATTCATCTGTACTAATTAAACAGTTTTTATCTGAAGTCTTGATTGGGTATTAGAAAATTTATGCTTGCCTTCTTGGTCTCCACTGATGGCTCATCTATGTTTAAAAAGCAAATACTCAGTAGATTTGAAAAACTATTTAGAAAAACAATAAATAGTAAGTTATCTGAAAATATTTTTTCCTACTGATTTTTCCTGCACTTTTGATTGAATCTCAGGCCCTCACTGAATATATAAGACCTTACCTAACTATTCCAAATGACAGAAATGTATTTTTCTCACATCATTTTTCTTATCAACAACAGCTATTAAGAAAGGTATAATGGAGTAGAGGAAAAAAGATAACACTATTATTATTTATCTCATTTTTTTCTTACAAAAACAATTACAATGTATCTCATTTCTCTATACAGAAATATATAAACAGTAAGATTAAAATAAATAAAATTTGTAATGTAAGTATAATAAAAGTAAAAATCAGAAAACTTACACTCTCAGGTATCGTTGGGAGTCCAGTTATATCAGGGGCAATGAAGTAAGAATGCTAATTAGTAAAAATAAATCATAAAGGAAAAGAATTAAAATTAGACATTATATTTAATTTAGGTTAAAATAAAAATATATTGCCTAAATTAATAAATTTTAGGGACACTCAGGATTTGCTGCATTTGACACACTCTTGCATGATAGCAGGTTTACTGGAATTAATAACGTTCTTATATAAAAAGTTATTGGTTAAAATAATTTACTTTAAAATAGGAGAGAAACAGAATAAGAATCTTGGTGAAAGCTTCAAGGTAAAAAAAATATATATATATATTACCAAACAAGATAGATAGATAGTAAAATTTTATTATTTTATAAACTATAGAAATAGTTTTCTCACATTATTTGTTCTTATCAACAACAGATATTAAGAAAGGTATAATGGAGTAGAGAAAAAAGATATATATGTGTATAGCAATAAACATACACATATGTGTATTATTAAAACATACATAGTTTAGGTAAAAGTAGAAAAATAAAGCATGCCAATGCAAAAATACAGTAAAATCTATTAAGTTTATTGAGTTTTTATCATAAATCATGGTAAATCTTTTCTGTAAATAACAGCCAGTACATTACGTAGAAGGCAGCATAAAGCATAATTTTTAGATGTTTAAAACTTTGGTACTCATCTTGAAGTATAATTCTCATATATACACTATACAAATCCTAACTGACTTTTTACACTGTACAAGCAATAGAATTCATTTATATAAAAAACACACTATGTATATTCCCTCACTTTTCTCATAATGTGTACAAGTTCTATCATCCAAATCAAAGTAGAACTTATCAACAAACATGGTTTATTTTCTGTTCATATTAATCTACAAAATTATTTAATATCTTAATCACATCAGGATATAATTTAAAAATTATAGCTGGAAAGAAACAATCAAGCCAATATGTAAGCACAAATTTAACTAGTCAGAAGAAGGTTAAGTAATACGCTTAGAATGCATCATTTTCCAATTTGGAAAAACAATATGAGATAACTCACAAGATAATCTTGTGACCAAAATTGTGACAGGAATGTCATGGTATGAATACAATTTAAGATTACTACTCATAGATTTAGTCTCTATTAACCACCTTTATTTGTGGTTTGATAGCACTGTATTTCATAAATCTATATTATAATATCATTAAAAGATAGTATAAACAGAAAATATATACCAAGTGATTAATTTTTAAGAGTCAATTTATAACTTCTCAAGGGAATTTTAAAGACTTAGAGAAAGAAATAATGATTGCTCCCCTTTAGTACTGATTTTTAGAAGCCAATGTCCTTTTAACTCACCGGTATTAGTGAGAGCTGATCTTTCAGAATTTGCTCACTGGCAATAAATATCTCTTGATTCTTATAATATATGAGAGAAAAATGAATATTTTACTTTCAAGGGGAAGCATTCATAAAAATTTTCTGTGTGTTTGAGACAAATGCGTAAAGCTACATTACCCACTGAAAATGCTGAATAACAATTGTTCTAAAAGCTGATTTGCTAATTTCATGCTATAAAAAAATCTAAAGAAAATATTTTAATTTCATCAAAGTAGAGAATGCAGTGGATATATAATGCTTTTGAAATACTGCTTTTTAAACACTGCTTAACACACTAACTTTTATAAAATCTCTGATATTCTAATGACCACTACCCATTTGCAGGAACAAAAATTTCCATCACTGATTTTAATCTGACAATGAAAAAAATAAAATTTGTCCTACTAGATAAAGATAAACATTCTAGAACAAAATTGGCACTCATTTGGACCAGAATACTTGGCCCATAACATTATCTCTTGTTGAAAACAAACAAAATTATTAATGAACTTTATACAAAAGCAAACAGTTGCTTTTACCAGTATGTAAGATAACATACTCTGAAAACAAGTGTGTAAGATGTGAAAACTCAAAAGCCTAGCTGTCAAACAAGTACTTCAGCATCACCACCATCAGGGAAATCATCAAAACCACAATGTGTTATCATTTGAACCTAGTTAACATGGTCATCATCAAAAAATAATAGTAAGTGTTAAGGAGGAGGTAGAAAAATGGAAACTGTTATACAATGTTGATGGGGATGTAAATTATTACAGTGATTACAGAAAACATTACAGAGGTTCTGCAAAAGACTAAAACTATAACTGCTGTTTAACCCAGCATTCCCATCACTAGACATGTACCTAAAGGAAGAGAAATCAGTATACCTCCAATTTCATGTTCAGTGCAACACTATTCACAACAGCCAAGATATGAAACCAATCTAAGTGCTTCTCAAAAGTTACAGGGATTTTTGAAATTGGGGTACATATCCATAAGTGAACATTATTTAGCCATAAAAAATGAAATTCTGTAATCTGGGGCATATGGATGAAAATTAAATAAAAGAAAAATTGTATGCACTTATCATAGTTACTTTTCTTGTTACTGGAAGAAAATTCCCAACACCCAAAATTAAAAGGGGAACAGGCTTATTTAGCTCACATTTTGTAGAGGTTTCAGTCCATAATCTGCTGGCTCCAAGGCAGGGTGGTTTTACAGAGAGCAATTCATGGTGGACAGAAGATAGCAAGAACAACAAGCAGAGAAGAAAGAGACAAACCTCTTCATGTGCTTTGTATTGTATGCAAGCTATCCACCCTGGAACACATGTAACCCTCACAACCTTTATCCTAACCAGAAACAAAATGACAACCATATGATTTCACTCATATACAGACCTAAAAACCTTGATCTCATGGAAGCAGGGACATCAAGTGTAATCACCCTCATGCATCATTATACAATGGATACATGTATCACACTACATTCCATAAATATGAATAATTATTGTATGTCAGTTTATAAGGAAATAAAACAAATGTCAAAAAACCACATTTTTCATTATTAATATTATACAATACCTTCCTCCATTGTCTTAGCAGCTGTACTATTTTCCTTAGCTACTACCTAACAAATGTAATGCTTTCAAAAAAAGATGACTTCATTTTGGGGTTTTTGTTTTGTTTTGTTTTGTTTTGTTTTTAGAAAAGCCAAAGCTTTTCTTTGGTTCTCTACTGTTCTGCTGCATTAGCACTAATACTGCATTATTTTGGCATTGATGATCTATGAATTTCTCCTCATTCTTTAACTAATTTCCTTTCTTCTTCCTTAATGTCTGATTGTGCAACATCATCTACTCTTCACCTGCTATAACTTACATCTCCTGATAATTCTATATTGGTGTTTAAAAAGTACAGGTTATCTTGAGCTTTCACCTCACTAATCTCCAAACAACCACTAAACATTTCCACTTTAGCAGTATGCAAAGAAAGAGAGTAGAGACATAAGGCACCAGAGGGTGAAGGGGAGATAGAACATTTTAAGCTTTATAGGATCCATGGAGCCAGTTCTAAAGTCAGACAGTTTACAGAGCTTCAGCGCAAAAGGAAAGTATGATGTTAATTCTAGAAGCTGAGAGAACACTGAGACCAGAATAATGAACTTAGGAAAAAATAGTGAGACCAAAAAAATTGAATAAAGAAGTGGATAGTTCTAATAGCCTGGCCAATCATGTAGATGAATTCTATATAATAACTTTTTAGCTGGGGACTTTATATAGTTTAAGGTAGTCTGATCTGGCAATCTTTTGAGGAAAGGACTGAAAGACAAGACTGAAAGAACAACTTTAAAGTGTCATACACCTGAACTAGGGTGGTGATAGTAGAAATTTTAAAAACTGATTAATGTAAGAGAATATTATTATTATATGAAACTAAAGGACAAAATTTAAGCAAGAAGAAAGTTATTATCAAAAAAGAATTTAAGAATGACAGCTTCCTTATCTTGAAAAAATTCAAAACCTTAGTTACATAACTTTCAAGTCATTTATTCTTGCAATATTTCTTATATCATTAAGTTTTTTCTTTATTGAGACAGAAGTTTATTATTATTATGGAAAAAATCAATAAAATATATGTTAATTCTATTTGACATACCAAATTATTGGAAACTAAAGAAAACATTCATAACTTATTTTCACGTAATCTAAACATTTACAAAACTGAACATACTTTTAGATACAGATGGCACAGTTCATTGAATATATTTATTAATGGTAAATAACCTATGTTCTAACAGGGTTTGTTTTGACAACTTCATTCATATTTCTAGTGTTTTATGATCACATTAGAAGATGTACTGAAGTATGGGGAAAGAGAACTCTAAATCCAGAATTTTCATTAAGCACTATTTTTGCTTTAGGAGAGGTAGCCTGTGCGTGAATGCGTGTCTGTGTGTGTGTGTGTGTGTGTGTGTGTGTGTGTGTGTATTCCTTCAATACACATGGACTACAATAAAAAATTAATGTTCCTCATAATT
This sequence comes from Hydrochoerus hydrochaeris, assembly GCA_004027455.1. NCBI lineage: Eukaryota > Metazoa > Chordata > Mammalia > Rodentia > Hydrochaeridae > Hydrochoerus > Hydrochoerus hydrochaeris. Next base: position 86,423 of record PVLA01006058.1, on the reverse strand, counting down.
AAAACGTTCTTACAGATTTTGTTACTTTCAATTCATAATAAAGTTTGTTAATTTTGTAACTTAACAGCTACCAAAAATACACAAGTAATATATCAAATTTGACAGTTACAACATGTCAAAGTCTTAATACTATTACTTACTAACACTAGTAACATCACTCTCTTTTTTTAGAAACATAATTGACTTTGCAAACAGTTTCTATAAAGTGCATGTGCTCTTAAGTGAAAAATTATTATGACTCCAAAAACAAAGTGGTTAAGTACTTACCATACTCAAATTGACAGAAGTGTTTGCTTTTGGTACTGGGTGGTTATAGAGTGATTTGAGAATTTCATTCAAATCATTTTCCTTGAATAAATAAAAGTATATTCAATAAATAAAATATATACCAAGAAAACAATAAAAAATACCATTGTACATTGCTGGTATGAACATAAAATGCTACAGGCACTATGGAAAATGGCAGGGCAGTTTCTCAAAAAATGACACATAAAATTATTGTATTACCCAGCACTTATATCTGTAGACATACTAAAAAAAAAACCCTAAGAACTAGAAGTGATATTTGGACAGCCATCTTCCATAGAAGCACTGTTCACGGTAGTCAGAAGGATGTAACCTAAGTATCTGTTAACAAACGAATAAATATATACATATAGTAGGATATAATTAAAAAGGAAATTCTAATATAACCTATAATATGAAAATCTTGAAGACAGATTGATAAGTAAAATAAAACAGTCACATAAGGACCCTGTGTGATTCCACTCATGTGAGGTAAATAGATTCTTACAGGTACACAGTACAATAGTGGCTGCCAAGGAAGAAGAGGGGAAGGAGGAGGAGAAAAATGAAACAGGTTACATTTAATAGGTAGAGTTTCATCTGAACTGGAAAAAATTCTAGAGATAGGTGGTACTGATGGTTGCAGAACAATGTCAATGTACTTATTGACAAAAAAACAATACACTTAAAATGCTTAAAATGGTAAATTTTATGTTACATATATTTTAACACTATAAAAAGAAGAGAGAAATAGCATAGCTTACCAATTCCTTAGCCAAATAATCTGCCAGAGTATTTAGAAGCTTGTAGTATACTTCAAACCATGGCAGATAACTGTAAAAAAAAGTTCAGTAAGTATAAAACATATAAAACTGTAAATTTTATAAAAACTGTAAATTGAAATTCAGAATCAAGAAACAAGCAAAGCAAACAAAGCAGTTGATTCAGGAAATCAATTTTTTCAAAAAATTGTATTCTCTCTTCAGATACAACATGAATTTCAGAAAAATTTTATTTATTATCTATTTTCAGTTTCATAAATAAGATCAAAATTCAAGTTATAGAGTTGTTCATACTTTTACTCTGTTACATAATCTAAAAACACTTAATTCTATTTCATAGTTATCACTAAAAGCATTCGTAAAATGAAATTTAATCCATCTATCACATTAAAACTAACTTTAAAAGCTTTTAAGTCAATATACAGGGCCAGGGATTTAACTCAGCGGCATAAGCGCCTGCCTGGCAAGCTCTAGGTTGTGAGTTCAATCCCCGGTACCCCCCAAAAAAATAATTACAAATATATATATTTATATATTATAAAATTAGAGTAATATTTAATTACAAGTATATATTGTGAGAAATACATCCTTAGACAATTTCTTCATCTACATATCACAGAGTATACTCTCACAATCTAATAAGGCTTCAGTGTTACTGAGTAATAGCATCTTTTGATACTACCATTGTACAAGTTATCTGTCACTGACTTACCCACCACTTTGCAGCACAAAATTGTATTTCTTTGCAAATATACTTAATTAAGCATATCATACTAGAGTTATGTATTTAATCCAGCCTTCAGAAGTTATATTTAGATAGGATGGTAAATCTTAAACATCAAAATAAATATCAGAAAGTCTATTCTAAAAAGTGTAAAAACTAAAAGAAATAGAATATATCATACACAGGTACAAATTTGCCATAATGAATATGATATTTATGTATATCTAAAGTGTACCAATAAGTTTAATTTTTTAAAAAGTATAAAAACTGTAAATTGCTCTTAGACAAACCCATTTAATTCATTTTCCCATATCAAAGTACTTTTTTTTAAGAGAATAAAGCCAACCAAAACAAAACAGTGAAAGTGACACAGGACTTAAAAACAAGCTAATAAGAAATCAATAATGGCTGCCATAATGCCTCTGGTTATCTTCAAAATAGCTCTCCATACCATTTTAAGAAAGGTAAATAGTAAATTTAAACTTTGCTGGTATGAAGTAAAATCTATATTCCTTATCAACAAATTGAAACACTGATTTAAATTCTTCCCAAAGCTTTCAATTTAATGTTTATTACAATCAATAATTTCTATACAGAAAAGTGAAAATCACAGTATATATCACTGTTGTGAATTATCAATTAAAAAATACACTTCTCTCCAAACCATTGTTACAGTAAGCTATTTTAAGAGACCACATTATACTTTTACTAACATAATTTCTTACAGTTTATACTATGTGCATAAAACATACTAAGATTTTAAAAAATTAATGAATAATACTTAAAGAGCATTCTTTCAGAAATTTGTCACATAATTTTAGTGATTAACTATGCTTTTTCAATTAGCAGCAACCTAAAGTCATAAAAAAGGGAAGAATGGCTAGGTAAACTACAGCATTTTTACTCTGCAAGATAAGATAGAAGTCTTTAAAATGATAATTACAAATACAAATAATGTTTAAAATGCCTATAATATTGAAACTTATTTACCCAACTGTGGTCAAACTTAATGAATTGAATAAATGCACTTATTTCTGTAGCCTCTAGAAGTAGCACTAAATGACAGGATATGAATATAAAAGGGCACAGATTAAGTATAGAGGATATAGAAAGAAATAATAACATGGGTATATGATTTTATAAAGAGAATGAGCAAACAGAATAACCAACAGCAGGACAGAAGAAATCAAAATCTAAATGTGAATAGAAGGAAAACTGATCAACTAATATGCAACCTACACAAATGTGAAACATTAATTTGGAAATCTCTCTTTAAAAAAAAATCATTACAAGGTGTTATTTTCTTGATGTAAACTTAGCACTACACATTCAGTGTTTCCAGTTCAGCCTGGTACCTTATTCTTAAATACAAATTATTCCAACCACTAGAAGTATGAAGAAATACAGACACACCTTTATGTATATAATAAACATGAAAGTAGATGATAAATCAGGAGAAATTTTTCCTTAATATTCATAGGACCTCTGAATAAAGAGCAGGATATTACTAAAAAACTAATTTTTGAAAAGGAAAATCAATTACTAGAGAACAAGTAAGGACTCTCACAAATTTTAAAGTTGTGGCTGGTTGTGGTGGCACACAACCACAATCCCAACTCTGGGAGGCTAAGACAGCAGCATTAAAACTTTGTGGCTAGCCTGTACAACATACTGAGTTGAAGTCCAGTATGGACTACATAGCAAGACTGTGGACTACATAGCAAGTTGAAGTCCAGTATGGACTACACAGCAAGACTACACAGCAACATACTGAGTTGAAGTCCAGTATGGACTACATAGCAAGACTGTGTCTACATAGCAAAAAAAAAAAAAAAAAAAAAGCTGAAAAAAATTAAATCAATAGAAAAGTACAAAACAACAGAAGAAAACGTGTTAAAATATCAGGGCATCATCTCCTTATCATGTAGTTGACTAACTGTATTTTTCCCTACTGAGAGAAGAGAAGAAGGGAGGCAGGCAGACGGACAGAGACAGAGAGAAAGAGAAAGAAAGACAGACAGATAGACAGAAACAGAGACAGAGAGACAAAGAGAAGACTTTCCAGCGGCTCCTGAGATGCGACCATGGAGGAATTTAGGCGGCAGCACGAAAAGGCAATTTGCCCGCCCTCTTGGTAAGTGCCCGATGTGAGCCAGAAGAATGTCAGCAGCTCCCATTAGCCTACCTGTGCATAGGCTAAGAATCAAACATCCCCCCACCCACGTCTGTAACTGGGGACAGGGGTCTGAGCATCTCTTGGGAGGATGACCATATGCAATGTGGCAAGTATGGGGGATTTCTTTCTGTCTTCTGTTTGAAGGCAAAGGTTGTTTTCACTGTTTTGTTTTGTTATGATTGTTTTGCTCTATTTAATACTCTCCTTCAATTGGTTTTATAATGTTCTGTTTTTGGTTCGATTTCGATATACCTAATTGATTGGACAACTAGCGTGAAGATAACAAGATAAACTATAGTACCTATTACTACTATCCCAGTATCAGGCTATGAAGTTCTGTATCAGTTTCACTGCATTGTCTCAATTGGCTTTGTTCTGTCATGTTGTTTTATTTTTACTACCTTCAAAATAATTTAAAATTTTTTTTTCTTGAAATTACTTCAAAATCCAGACAGTAGCCTCCTGCCTAAAAGAGCAACTGAATAGTACAATGAATGGAATCAAACCAAAGCAGCACCATGAAATTCCAGAACAGGGGATAGAAAAGTGCCTAGGCGTTTCCAAAGAGACAAAATAGGTAACATGCAAAGGGACTAAGTTCAAAATACCACTAAATCTCTCAAAAGCAACATAGGAAGTTAGAAGATAAAGGTCTTTAAAATACAGAGGTTAACTTCTTTGTACAAAAAATTATCACAATAATGTGAAGATATACTATTAAGTATTCTCAGTCATTAAAAATGTGGAAAATTCACCTCCTAAACCAACATAATGATTACCACAACAAAGTTAGGGAAACTAAGAAAAAGGAAAAGAACAATGCAGGAGAAAAGAAATTTAAGACCATGGAAAAATAGTCCAAAGACAAGAGTTTCACAAAGGCCTAGAGAGCAAGCAGTCCAGATTGCAGTAAGAATAAAAGCTTCCCAGGAAAATTCAAGAACAGGATGTTTATAACAAGCATGTGGACAGTTTTGTATGGGACTCTAGATAATTTTGGAGAGGGCTGTGAAAAACTGTGAAAGCTTTTAAAGAATCTGAAAACCAGAAATGAATACTGACAGTCTCAATATTCATATTTATGTTATTCAATTCTTTTAAATTCTAGCTTTTAGATAGCTATTCTGCTATAATATTCATTTATAAAAAAAATCAGTAATTCTTAAAATTACTAATACCACTTCTTCACTTATGAAAAAAATCAGTAATTCTTAAAATTACTACTACTACTTTTTCAATTAGCATTTCAACAGTATAAATTACCACATCATAGTCTCTGTACTTATTTGAATTTTAAACACAATTTTCATGGGCATGTCCTTCTATCAGGACATTTTATAGTTTATATTCATTTCATATTCACATTACGAATTTTATCAGCCTAAAAAAATTGGTATTTCAAAAAAAACTTCAATGTGTCATGTAGTCTAGGCCTATATGCTCAGGTAAAATGAGACCTAATCTAAAAGGAACGTACTGGTCTGTTCCTATCCTGCTTTCAAGAGCCTGAGAAAAAGTGAAATTTATTGTTTTTAGATGATTACATGTCTATCTGCAATTCTTACACTGTAACTTTCACCCTATTTTAATGTAAAACCAAGTTTAACCATGATCCTTCCCTAGTCCACTATAAAAATAAAATATACCAAACATAGTTATAGGTCACTACAGTGTGAGATAATATTTTTCTCTCTAGGATAAACATTAATGATAATTTAAATGTTTGGGTTTCTCACTTAATTTTATTTTTTTCATTGATTATATTCTTTCAATTTCCTTCAAACTGTGAAGATAAATTAGAAACCAATTTTTCATTAGATACCTGCTTCACCCACAGAAAAATAATTTAGCTGTAGGATTATTTATTCATGTTTTATAAGTGATAAATGAATAAATAATGTTTAAGGCATTCATACTTAGATTATTTTAAAATATCTTAAAATTCTCACTTGTGCTAGGTATTGTGGTATCTACAGAATTATTAATATTGTAAGAATCAGCAATACTTTCTTTTACTGAATTTCATGCTGGCATCAGACTATGATCTCATCTGTACATAAAACTATCACTGTTTAAAAGCAAATTTCACCTTTATGGAATATTTTCAACACTCATATCTAAGGCCAAAATATACTTTATATGTATTTGGGGATTATAATTTGCTAATTAGTTATATACCCATCTGGAGGATAGAAGACAGACTCTAACAATTACAGAATGATATGTATTAAAATAATTGAATGTATAGAGAGTATTAAAACTTCTTAGCACCAACTATATGTGTAAAGAGTATGATGTGTACTTAGTATGTGTTATTTATATTGATTTTTACTTTGATGTATATTTAACTAAACTAAGATAAAGCCATTTAAGAAGTATCTTAATATGGAGTTTAATATGGTGAACATTTAATTTTTTAAAAGTTATTATAACAAAAGACATATTGCCATTAATCTCCTTCAAAAACTTTCCCTCGCCTTGTTCTTGCTACTTTATGAAGCAGTACTGAAACATTTTCTTTCATGAGTGTCTTTAGTTGTGCTATCACAGCTGCCTCAATGGACTGAACTTATTCAAAACTTTTACCTTTTGTCTGTAATTCCAGTACATGGGAGATGGAGGCAGGAGGACTGCTATGAATTCACGAGCAACCTGGACTAATGAGTTCAAGGCTAGCCCATACTACAAAGCAAAGCCTGTCTTAACAGAAAATAAAACCCAGAAAAAGAAAGAAAAAATTTTAAAAAACACTTTTACTTTTCATAATTAATTTAACTTTTTGACTTTGTGGAAGAGCCAAAAGTCACCCAGAACTAGATCCAGTAAATAAGGTGGATCATTACGTTTTATCAGCCTGCCTTTTCATTGGGTGGCACTCAGTAGAGGCATTCACGTCTTGTAAAGGTAATCATGAAAGAGGACTTCCAGAACTGGTTCAGAAAGTGCTAAGACTGATGGGATAAATGGGTTCCAACTGAGGGAAAGTATCTTGCAGGGAACTACCATCAATGTGTCTTTTACTATTATACTTTTTAAATTTAAACATTCACCATATATTCTGACCACAGCTCATAATTTTTGTCACAGGCTATCAAATGGTAAATTTGGAATTAAAATTCTTATCAGCCTGATTAAGTAATATATGCTCAGTATTTCACTGCAGACAGCCTATCACCCAATGTAGGAATCCATATTTAAAATATACAAGGTTTAAATAAATATATTCAGTGGACATTCTTCAGACACTCAAACTCAATAAACTTAATTCTAAAAGAGCTTAGTTACAATTTATACCTACTGAGGCAAACTGTAAATTCCTAAATTTGTTTATGTAATGTTAAGAAGATTACCTTTATGTTTTCTAAATTTTTTTAGTTTAGATGGACAAATTTCTCCAATCTGTGTAATTAGATCCTTTCATCTAACAATTTGGTACTTCCAATTCCAGGTTTTGGTATTGCTTTGGTTCATTAACATGATTATAGAATTTTGGCAATGGTTTAACCCCCAAAATGGTATACAATGCCTTCCAAAATAATACAAATCCAATAGCAGACTAAATATGACATTTAAACTTAATCAGAAGACACAGAATTGCATAGTCCAAATAAAATTCTTCTCTATATTTTATTTTTGAAATAGTGAGATATTCAAATTTCTGCTGTAGCACCCTATGGTACACTACTAAGCACTATCACCATAAAGAACAAACTATAGTCACATACACCATGCTCTTTGTGAACATGTACTGGTTCTTAATGATAACTAGCTCTCTGTAAAAAATATATATCAGTCACAGTTTTTAATAAAAATATTACTTATGTCAAACTAGAACTAATCTTTAACCTAGCCATGTTCCTAGCAATGTCAAGAGGGAAAAGATATTTCTGTTGCAAACAGGCAAGCATACAGAGCAGAGGATGCTACCTGCAGGGTGCAGTTAGCCAGTTCAAGGTCATATCTTGTGAGGTCAACAGTTATGTGGTTATACTTGTTGTTTAATTGAGTAAGTTCTCAATTAAGCATCAAGTAATTAGGTTCGAAAACCTATTTCCTGTTCCATTAAAAATTTTTAAAAATTGCAATACTAGTCACAAATTTTTCTCTGTACAATTAATACAGTTGAGAAGTGGCATCCATCTTTGGATGTTACATATGCTACTCAGATCACTACAGTTACCCAAACTTGAGTGACCTGCCTGTTCCTTGCAGGTAATTGAATTTACACTGAAACAAAGCAACTGCTCAACAGGAAATCCTACTTCTAATTTTCTTTCCTGACAGGGAAATTGTCCAGGATGTAAAGCCAATTTAAAGCCAAAATATGTAGCAAAAATAACATCCTTTTCAAAAAAGAGAACTATGACCAAAACTTTAGATATGAATATAAAACACATATCATAAAATAAGTTTACTGTATCCAATGAAGAAATGCTATTCTTATGTCATTTTCCTGATTTCTGAGGTAATTTTCAAACAATATATGCTCAAAGAAATTTTTAATTCATATAAAACCTCTTAAACTAATTATCAATAAGCTAAAGTGTTTTTCACTCAATCTTACACACAAAGATGTATAAAACCTGTTTTTATTAGTATATATTTATAATACAGAATAATGAGAATCATTTTGATATACTTGGAATATGCATACAATATATTTTGACTACCTTTACCCCCTACCCCCACTTTTTCCTGCCTTCCCAGTTCCTTTCCCCATCACTAAAACCTATCTTCTGGTTTCTACTTATTTCTCATTTTTAAAAATCTGTTTGTATTACAAACAAGCACAAAAATCTTATAAAGTTAAAAACAAATACTCCACTTATAGCAAAGATTGAGTATATTTGCTTAAATATTTAAAAATAGAAACATAATTTCTTTAACAAAAAATAAAGATGAATATCACAGTATTCCAAACAAAAAAGTGAAATAAGTACATTAGGACAATTACTTTAAAACAAAAAGTTGATTTGTAAAATTATTTCCTTAATTTAATATGAAGACATAGGCAAAATACAGACACAAATAGAGATACATATAAAGATACATAGATTATATAAAAGCATGAGCCCATTTTGTGACATAGGAAGACTTCCTCCCACATTTGTACTTCCACTATAGAGCTGATAAAACTTTTACATTCAAAAGTCAAAGGTTAAATAAAGAAAAGGAAATGTTTTTTGTCAAACAGTCAGGTAACCACTAACAGTCTGAGTGATCTGCGGGAACCTAACTTACACTAATCAAATAAAACTAAGGAAACTGCTTTTCCTAGAAAAGCCTCTAATGTCTAGAGGCTGTCTGGAAAATTGACACTAAATGTGTAAAATTGAAACATTCTGCTTCTAAGGGATTTGCCCAAAGGAAGAGCGTGTAAGCTTTAAGTTTGGTATGAGTTAAAGGGAGCAAAGGGAACTACAAAGGCCCCAAACATAAATCTGTCTTCCTTATTAGAGTATTTCATTTTGAACCCTTGGCGACAATTTTATAGTTGTAAAATTATGTTAATCAAATTAAGAACAAAAGGTATTTCTTGCATTTTGCTAGCATGTGTAAGCAATTCCACACACAAATGATGGTAAATTTTAAATTAGCAATATCTCAGGATAGTTCTGACATCATATTAAACTACAATAGACATTTCGGAGAAAAAAACTAAAGCATGTAACAGTGGCTCAAAACTAAGTATTAACTGTTATATTACATAGAAGTAAATTCTATTTTTTTCTTTTAGAGAATGAACAAAATGAATAAAAATCAAACATAGACTAACTTCCAAATATTAGAAGAAATTAAGAGAAAAAGATGCCTGTTTTTTATGGCATTCTGTACAAATTACCTCACTTAGAACTTGAATATATATCCAAATTATTAAAGCTCATAACAGCATGATCCAAGAGAAAAGTGGCTTTAATGACTTATATATAAATTTCCAAGTTAAAATTCAAGGAATACTTTTTTAAAAGTTTTATACTTAGAACTTAGCAGAGAACTTGATTATAGTACACAAAAAAAAAACTAAATGATCTTGCTATTAATTTATTGCCATCATTTTATCATTAATATATTTAACTTCAGTCCCCACTATTCAAAATTCAACCAAAATTTTTGCTTGTTTTTAAAGTGTTCATTTTATAATAAAATATCTTAAAATCTTTTATATATATTTATCATTTTCATTACTACTTTTAAAAAAATAACCCAAAGTATTTTAAACTTCAATATCAACAAAAATTCAAGAGACACTTAAAATATTTTAATTTATATATCACTGAAACACATTAGATGGTAACTCTATAAATGGGAAGGTTTGACAAAGGAAATAAAATCTTGTAACAACAGAAAAAATTTAGAGTTCAGAACATTTAGGGACTACAAAAAAATATCAATTATTTACCCAAGAATCTTAATTCATTTGTTAATGCACAGTGAATAATCAAACCTGTGTTGTCTCACAAACTAGAATATGCTTCCGTATAAATATGCTAATCTTGCACAAATCATAGCTTCACAGACAACATAATAACATTTAATATTCAAAAGTCACAATATATTTAAAGATCTAAGTAAATGATTTAAACTGAAATTATAAGGAAAATACTATTTGTGTAATAATGTATGGAAAAAAGAAAAATTTTAACTCTCTAATTAAGCATGTGCAAAAATCTGGGGCATTTATGCAATATAAAAGTCAACTTACAAGATACTTGAAATACCTTTGTGCATAGCTAATCATTTAGTTTGATATCTGATAGAAAAATTTGTAAATATATCTTAAATCTTATGGAAGTAAGATTACTAAATGAATGCATTCATTATGTGTTACAAATACAAGGGGCTCTTATTTTCTGTTTTCCTTAACTTCCCTGAATCTTCTACAATTTTTATAATAAAATGGCATATTACTTCTGTTATCAGAAAACACGGTTAAAGACATATGTATGACTTGTTGACACAAGTGTTTTGTTATATTCCTCAATAAGTATAAGCCTTATTAGGTACATAAATTCCAAGTCCAAAACACAAATGTTACTCTAAATCTTTGGCAGCCACTAGGAAATACTTAAAAGAGCAGTGAGTGTAGTCATCTTTCATACACTACTGGAAGCATTTCAACCTATTATAAAGAAAACTAGACTGAATTAAGAGACTTAATTGCCACTAACAATTTATGAATGACTTATTAAATATTCCTGCCTCTACCCACTCTTTCCAAAAAATAACTAATCATCTCAGTTTTATAATGCATATATATTTTATGTATAATATCACACATCTTTCTCTGGTATTTTAATCCTACATCTAAGATATAGTGAAATTAAATGAGTATTGTTGGAAAATAGAGAAATAAAAACTAAATTTTAGGCATTTCTTCAGTTACCTCATAAAGCATTTCTACCATATTAAACATTTTACATTGAAATTACAAAATATTCACTAATATCTATCTCCAAGAGTGTCACAGTCACCCCATCAGCAATCCTTTTTCTTTAAAAGATTATTCTTTTACATTGTGATGCTGATTTTTGAAAGCATAGGGCAAAATTTTCCTTTACCTATTCTTAATTCTGCTATACACCCATAATCAAGTTATGCATTTAAAGTGCCTATACTGAAACACACTAGTAAGATAACTTCCTATCCCACAAACACACTAAATACTGAATTTGGCATAAGATGATCAGGCTAAATGCTTACTTTGAATATAATATATAGATCTATATTTATAGTTTATTATCTATATAATGATGATATCTCAAAATTTTGAACCAGAAAAACTGATTGAAAAGCTTTTTTTCTCATTAAATGGATAAAGTATATAAAAAAATACTAGGAGTATATATCCTTCTAAACTGTTTGATAATTACACATTCATTACTTTATAATTGTCTGTTATGGATTAGCTACTTATTAAGATATATGCATATACATATATACAGATATAACTGTGTCTGAAGAACATTTAAACACATATTACTTTGAAATTTTTCAAAAACATTACTTTGGAAAAAAACATATAACTTTGAGCCAAGAAGCATGAGATTTTAAAAGTATGACAAATAATATTAAATTTCCCTTCACAACATTTTCATTATAGTCTTACAGATAATGCATGAAATGCATGTATTCATGAGCTTATTTAAAGAAAATATTTTCAATTCTGCCAATCTTAATTGCTCATTTATTTTACTTTCAATAAGGTGGGGCATCCTTCATAAATACATAAGCTATTTGCATTTTTGTAAGATTTTAAGTCTACTTATTTTTCTATTTTTTTCTTATTAATTTGGAGCTACTTGTTATGTATTACAGCTATTAGTCTCTGTTATAGTGGTTGTGAACGTATTTCTACTTGTACTTTAACTTTTCTTATTATATTTGTCACCAAATGAAAGGTTCCATCATCATTATTTGGTAAAACAAACCAACACTAATCCTTCAGGCTTCTGTATTCCATGTTAACTACATAAAGGCTCTCACTGCCACAGTCATTTTTTTCCATTGTATTTAGATTTTTATCATTCCCTTCAACAATTTTTGAAGTTGGGGGGGTGGTATTTAAGAGAAAAAAAGACACAGAAAAGAAAAACAAAAAACAAGAGACAAACAACAACAAATTCAATACAATAACAGTATAGTTTTACAAAACAAGATGATAGGAATTTGACAATGGTTGTAATATTGTATATTGTTACCTTCAAAAGGTTGCTTAGATTAACAGATATAGACATGTAAAATTGATCTAATCATATGAATATTAACTGTTCTTTAATACAATTAGTATTAGTATCTTTAATACAATTAGTATCTTGTGTGTGTGTGTGTGTGTGTGTATACAAACTTACATATTTTTCCTTTTCCTTTCCTTGTTTCCTCCTTTCCCCTATCCCAATTACTTTTCCTCTTTGAGAAGTTTCTTACCCTTACACAGTATTTACTATAGATTTTGGATCATATATACTTTTTCAGTTTCTTACACTAGAGAGACAATACAGTATTTACACATGTGAGTTTGATTTATTTCACTTATTAGTAGGGTCTCAAGTTCGACCACTTACTTATAAAAGCCTCAATGCAATCTTTCTTTATAGCTGAGTAGTACTCCATTATATAAAAATACAAACATTTTTTTGTCCATTCCTTGATTGATGGGCGCTTGAGTTGTTTCCAAGATGTGGCTATTACAAATTGTGTTGCTATAAACATGACTGTAATATCTGTGGTATGATGTTTTCAATTCTTCTGGGGTCCTTTCAACAATTATAACATTTAATGTAAATTGTAGAGAACCAAAAACCTAGATGAATAAGTCAAGGCTCAAAACACCATTATTTCTCAATATGGCGCTTATAGAGGTTTCTTAAAATTATTTTCCAAGTGATAACACTGATTTCAACTTATAGATATTTACTTAAAGTAGTTATCTAATTTACAGGTTATTCTCTAAACTAGATGTTCTCTAAAAACACCTTTGCATGCTTTCAGGATCAACACTGAAACATGTCATTTAAATCTTTAAGCAGCAACACGTTTCTAATTATCAGGGGAAAAGTAAAGTAGAGGATAGAATTTTTTCAATGTAAGATTTACCTCCAGGATTTTTCCACAAATTTTGACATTGCTTTTTTTTAATCTATCAGAAAATACTGTCATATGACAAAATAAATGATAAATATAAAATAATTTAAATAAAAGATAAACTAATCAATGATGCTTATTGTGAAAGGTCATCTTTATTGATATACATAATCTGATTTTGATGTTTTACTACATCGATGCTATATAGCCACATTTTTTTCAAGTAACTATTCCTAATTTAGAGTACTACAAGATTCAGCTGTTCTTTCACATATACAAGTTTTAGAATCAAGATAAAAATATCTCGGTTACAGTAATTGCTTTAGGATCTGACTCCTACAAATTTGTGACTAGACTCTTGATATGGACACTATACCCATCTTTCAGTCATTGAACAAATAGTTATAGTCTGCATTTGTGTAAATATTATGAAGTGATAATAGCTTTGCTAAATTTAAACACTACAAGCATATTTATACAGACTAGTCTGAATATAATTATTTATTATTAACAGGTTCAAAATATTTTAAGAACTTTTAGGTTCTTTAATTTAAAATAACAGGAACACAGTTTAAAGACTGACATGAGCTATAAAATATACATTCAAATATAGAAAAATAATGTCTGTAATACTTCAATTTGCCTTCAAATGATCAAATGTTCAACAGAAACAGTAATATGGACAGAGAAAAAGAATACACTCAGAGTGAAAGGGAAAGGAAAGAGAGAAAGATGCCTGTAAACTGATGAATCTACGTGATGTTAAGATGAGTTCTTTATACTACTGCAAATTCTCTACAAATCTAGATTCTTTTAATGAAGGTTTCAAAAATTGGTAAAAGTGATAAAAGAGCATAAATAGCTTTGGTTTTTCTTAGGACAAACCTGTCTGGGGAAGAGTGCAAAAGGTTATGTGCCCTGTCAAGCTGTACATAGCTTTGAAATTTTAGCATGAGACACAATGATAAAAGGAGCTCTCCCCAACCATTCCCCACAATGCCACCCAATCCCAACTGTACAACCACCTGCTCTAAGTTAGAAAAGTCAATATATAGTTTAGGTGTATGACTCTTCTGGATAAAACATTGGTTTTAAATACAATTGTTACCAAAATGAAAAAGGTGTGCCCTTAAGAGAAAATGGAGACACATTCATTCTATTACCTAGAAAACAGTTAAGCACTTAGTTCTGATACAAATTGAAAAAATTCCCAAGCTCCAATAAATGTTTGAATTTATTAACACTTAACTTACAAAGAATCTCACAAATGCTGCTAAATAGAAAATGAACAAAAAGACATCTGATTTTATACTGATTTGTTTGCAATAGGTTAATTAATTAAACATTAATTCTTTTTAAAAGTATTTCTGCAGAATCTAGGTTGACTGATATCCTTATTATAACAGCATCTAGTCCATTTTTATAGACTATACCTGGATTCATCAGGACACATTCAGGAATGCTAACCTGTAGTACCCCTTCTTCTCAATAGTCAGCAACTCAAATATGAGTTCTATCAGCAGGAGACTGACTCTCTACTACTTACTGAATGAAGCCTCATCACAAAAGCTACTGAAGCAGAACAGGTGGGAACTATAGAAACTAGCAGGCTCATAACATAACTAAAAACCTTCTATTTAATTTTAGCTTATGGCTGTCATTTGGGGAGCGCAGGATCATATTCATAAACATTTCCATTTCTCATAATGAAATTGAAAATACAGAATTTATACAATGCTTCCTAAGTACATGAGATTGACTATGTCTTTTAACAGTTTTAAAACACCCAGTAGTTAAACAAACTCTTCTATCTTTGGTCTAGATAACAGTTTTCAACCTTTGCCTTAAAGTAGCAATTCATTTGCAAAAATCAAAGTTATAATCAGTGACAAAAAAGGGCACCTATTGATTTATTGAAACTTTGGATCGTGTTTAACATGAGAAATACCATATTATTTAAACTTGTATTTTAATGTTTAATTTGCAAAAATAAATCCACAAAATCTAATCTTGAAAAGACTTCTTTAAAGAAAACTTTCATTATATTACTAATAAATCTTTATAGCCAACTGATTCTGTATATTAAAAAAGTAAAAAAATTACCTTTCAACCTACTTGAAGTTAGATAAAGCAAGTTAAAAAAATTATAGTAGGCTTTCTAATTTTTATTTTTTTGGCGTCTAAGTAAAGCAAAATACAATAGAAAGATACAGCTCATCTGTTTGGCAGCCAATTTTTTTTAATTACAATTACTCACCTAAGGATGCATAAACAAATTTTGCCTCCTGATGTAAGTCTGCAGAATCCAAATCTCTGTTTACTTTCAATGTCAGTCAGTACAAAGGTAAAGTGCTGTCCAACTTGATTTTGAGACACCCTAAAATATAGCAATTTTATGAAAACTTAAGACTGTGACAATTTTCATTTAAAAAAATCCAAAAATACACATGGTGCTGTTTCTGCAGTTGGTTTTCAATCAATTGGTTCCTGAAGTTAGAATTATATTCTAAAACTAGAGAATATGAATATGAAATGAATAAATTAAATCATGAATCACACATCAAAGATGTAATACTTTATAGGTTACACAATTTAGGACATATTAATTCCTAACTAAAAAATCAAAAAGAAGTTTGCCATAGTTTTCAAAAGCCTAAAGTATCTATAAAATATTTTATGTCATTAAAATACTTTTACTACACCTGAAGTAGCTACACAAACTAAGTCTTCATAGTACCTTCTTTTCCCCAATTATTTGCTTTCCACAGTTTTAATTGCTTAGAGAGTAAACCATGTTTTAGAACCTCATGCCAGCCATCACCAATTCTGTTTAATTGCTTATTCTGTTGACATTCTCACCCAATAGAGTACCTACCATACAAAACACTATTGGTGTTTATTTGTTGGCATTTGTTGTTACAGCTATCAATATATTGAGGATTAAATTTTCAAATACAAATATGAATATGATTTCTACCAAAGAAGTACTCTGGCTAAGTTATAAAGAATTCTAGCTAATTTGAACTATGTATCATAATGTCATAACATGTGTCACATCACAGTACAAAGAACAATCTAAGTCATTAAATAAAATCAGCAAGTATATATCTGCATAGTAGCTATAATTTGGGTATTAGACAATTAAATTTCTGGTTCCTTTTCCCAAAACATAATACCAATGACACCTAACTTTAGTTTTAAAACGGTGTAAGAGATGTAAAAAAGGAAATAAACTACTACCAATGTGCCTATACTACTATTTTTTCAGGAAATATTACATTTCAAATGCTTAATATTTTAAAAATATACTGTTACATGGACAACTTTTTAAAAATTTTTATAAACATCAAATAAATCTTCCAGCAACTAATATGCCCTCTAATGCTCAAAGTTTACCATATCCTTTCACAGCTTTTCTTCTTTTATTTTATTCTTACTATTAATTTTCAGATAGTAACTTTGAAGATGGGAGAGGAGAACTGATTCTTCAGAAATTAGAAACAAATATTGTTCCGCATGAATACTTATTAATATCAATTAGCTCATCATCAGAAGCTTTTATCTTTAATACAATAACATTCTGCAGTCTCACTAACCCTTATCAAAATATTTCCCTATAATAAATTTTGTTTAAAAACTCTTACACCATACTCTTAAGAAAACTGATAATATGGTATGAAAATCACATGAAAAACAATAATCTATCAGACTCAAAGGAATTTATATTCTATTAAATTACAACTAAATACATGTAGTGCATTCAGTATTTGTTTAAAAAAATATACAAAAATAAGACTTCACAACTGCTAGGAAGCCTAATACCACATTATTTCTATGAAGCTATTCTTGGGAGGCAACTGGCCATGAGTTTTACATCATACAGATGGTCTTTTCAATTAGGATAAAGTGAGAGAGACACTAGGATATATATGTCTAACTTAAAAACATACTATGTAACATATTTCTTCTGCTAGGACATATTTTTCCTGCTAGTTTGTACAACATATACCTGAAGATTAAGGAGAAAAAATATAACCTATTGGTAATACTGCTTTAGGACTCCTCCAAGTCTGGCCATGGTGGACAAAGTAATAGCTATTAAAACTGAAAAGGCTTCTTGATTCCAAATGTCATTAAATTTAATTTGAATCTTTAGCCTTTGCTATTTCTCTAGAAACAGTGACAACTATTTGATTTTCTAAAAAACCACATATAATCATTTTAAAATATGCTAAGATAAATTAAAGTTATTATAAATATTGATATACTGTACCTTTCAACGTCAAAGGGGAAACAGAACTTTGGCACGCTCTGTAGTACTTCCTATAAATGTAAATTTAAAAAAAAAGAAATTTTAGAATACTTTTGAAAGATGCAGTTAAAACTTTTTAAACACACTGTATAGGGAAAATCTTTTTTCTTCAGAAAAATAGTGCAGGTTTCTAGACTAAAATAATTGATTATTAAAAAGGAATTAAGTTTGTGCTTTGGCAGATTGCACTGACAATGCCACAGAAGCCGCAGGAGGGAAGGGCCTGGCCTGAAGGGTATTAACACCCTTCACATCCCCGCTGGGATTCCCTTCAACAAGGCCATATGGATTTTACAAGAACCACTGCACCATATGGGTAAGCTATGTCTGCTGCTACTTGTACCACAGACTAGCCATAGGGACTTCTGACAGATCCTGGCTCAAAAATATAAATGTTGTTTCAATTAAAATGCAGGCAGAGAAAAGGGAATGAAGTTGGCAGCAGAATGAATTACCGAAAGGTATAACAAGTCTCCATATCCCACTCTCAAATGGTTCTTTAAAAAAAAAAAAAACTTTCAATACTAAAAAAGATATTTATGTTTCGACCCTTGATACCAAGTTTTATCTTAAATAACATTTCTAAAGAAATGGTTTTCTAAAAATAAGCCTTTAGATTAAAACATAGCTTCTGTTCTGTGCACTTTCATTTAAAAATTATTTAATATGAAAATCAATGTTTTAAACATAGAAAATAAACTGATTTTGAAAACTTCAATAACACAGTAATTACAAAAAGTTTAATTTTTTAATAAATAATATTCATTAACAATTACACCAAAATGTAAGCAATTGTCAGGCACTTGTCAAAAAAATAGAAAAAGATCCATTTGTTATAGCTGAAAAACAACTTAAGATTAATTCTGATTAAAAAAAAGTTCAAAGCCAGATGATCTTATAAGACAAAGCACAGATGTATGAAAGTGCATCCTATTAAAAGAAAATCAAGCAAATATATTAATGTAAGAATCCACCCCCCTAGAAAGTTACCTTATTACTATTTCTTTATCAATAAAACACCTTGAAAATCATCAATATCTGAATATTTAAACACTATATATAAATATTTTTAAGTAAAATTTCTTGAATTCTTTTAAAATGTATACCACAATAACATATCAAGTAAAAATAAAACATAATAGAATTCTATTATCAGTACCTCAGAAACCTTCAAGAGCCTTAACTATCAAAACAGAAAGAAAAGCAGTGTATAAAAAAGGAAATTTCTTCCCTTAGGGCAGGATACCCAGTGTGCTTATGAACATGTAACTTTTGAAAGTATGAGGCTAGACCCCATATTTATAGAAAGCCAACTATCTTATTAACGATGATATTTTTTAAATGCAATTAAACACTTGAAATAAACTACCGAACAACAGTTCATTATGAATGAGAACAGTTTTACATCTGACTATTGCTTTATCTATCTTGTGCTGCAGAAAGTGAAGTTATTCACCATATTTACTAAACATATGAACATTATTCAGATATCCTCCTGCAAAACTGCCTACATAACTGCTATAATAAATATATATTCAAAAAGTCAATGTCTACCTCTAAATATATCCAAATTAGTCATATATTCTATCTCAGTTTAAGACTCAAATTAAGAAGGAGGCTTTCCATTTAGTTGTTCAGTCTTTTCACACCTTCCCCCCTCCCTTCTTACACAAGCAATACACATGCACACACTTCTGCAAAGCAGCCTCAGCTCGCTTCCCAACTGGCAGAAGCATCCCTCAGGGGACAAGTCTTTAAACCTCCGCGCTCTTTAAAATTCAACCAGGCAGCAGGTCTATAGACTAGTGTATAAACAGTATAGACAAAAAAAAAAAAAAATCCTCTCTCAGCTTATGTCAGTGACAAAGCAGCTCAGCAGTTGACTGTTTCTCCCCTGACAGTATAAGCAGGGTTTGCACAGATCAATAGGTAGAACTCCTACCTAGCTCCCAGGGCTCAGTTTTCTTCCTTAATTATAGGTGCTATTCAAACTGAAGTTTAAAAAGCAAAGAAAAAGTTGGAGGGAGGAGTAAAATACACTCAAATATCTTTTTTGGATCCTTTTAGGAATAGTGTTAATTGAAATTTGTATTTCTTGTATTTATTGGGGAAAAAGGTGCTCATAAAGACTGATATTTCTACCACACAGTACTTTTGTTATCACACACACACATGCACACACAATTTTAGATCTCCAGTCACATATATGTGAAAGGTTTAAGGTAATTCTTTCTAGAAGTTATAAATTTTTGTATACTTCTAAAGCAATTTCTTTACACAAGAAAAGCTGACTTTTAGAATCATCCTTATTCTCCAAAAATGTATTATTTTTATATAAAAAAGCACACTAACTAGCACATTTTGAATGACAGAAATAACAACAAGAATGAGATATAAAATTGTAAACAGCACAATACAAGAGGTGATTGTATGTGTTTCTGCATGTGCCTTAAAAACAAGACATCTATCATTAATGACTGGAAACAAAGATTGACGAATATTTATACATTTTTGGTCTCTTATCAATACATCTCTACTAATAAGCATAATAATGAAATTGATTTTATAAAAGAGAAGACTGTGAGCTGCTAGTGTTATATGATACATTAGTTTTTTACCCATGAAGCTACTATTTAGCACTACACATTAACGAAAGCATTTAAGAATCTAGTTTTTAAAAAACATGTAAAATCCACATCCCTTTTTTAAAAATCCACATCCTGATCAAAGTTCCATACTACAAATTTCTTAGAATTTCTCTAAAAAAGTAAGATGAAATGAGATATATCACTGACAATATCAGTCATCATTTTTTCTCCTTTTTAATCACTTCTTCCCCTACTCTGTACTAAAATACTGGTGTTCTCTGAAGTCTCTTATTTTTCTCTTCCCTATTCGAGATCTACCTATGTTATCTCATCTACACCTATGGTTTACACTAAAAATACTAAATCTCTTAGCCTTTAGCCATTTCTGTAAATTCCAGGATTATATATATGCATACTTTCTGGAATCATTTTCTGAATATTCCTAGACATCTCACATTCAATGCAGAAGACATAGACTGTCCTTCAGGTTCCTGTCCTTATCATTTAGAGTAGTAGTACCAGCTCCACAGTTACCCAAACCAAACACATGGTATGCACCTAGATCCCTCCTTTTTCCCCATCCCTCATTTAAAATCAGCATTCACTGAAGTTCTTTAATTCAACATTATAACTATCTTGCTCTAAAAGTTCTCCATGGGAGATAAAGGATTGGAAGACGGCTAAGAGGTATCAGGATCACTTGCATTTTTAAAAAACACATTTGACTGCTTATACTGTTAACCTAACACAAAGACCATAGTGGAATGGTAACTGGTGGTCAACTTAAACACCAGCTGAACTGAATCAACGTGTTGCTGAGCATGGATGGCCAACCTGAGGACTGTTACCAGCATAAAAAGGAGATGTGGAGAGGAAGAGACAGTTGGTGTAGGTCCTCCTAAGTGTTGTTGTTTGGAGCTGTTGTTTCTCCTGGAGGAACTTGTCTTGCTGGCTCCCCCGATGTGAACTCAACTATTATCATTGGAAAAGCTCGGGACTTTATTGCTGAGAATGATGGCTGCAGTTCACTTTGGGGAGTTTTGGTCCTTACTTTGACCATTGCTTCCTAGCTCTGGAGGGGAAGATGTGTGCTGTTTAATTTCCAGGAGAAATTTGTCACGCTGGCTTCCTAATATGTACTTGGATATTCTCATCATCGAAGGAGCTCGGGACCACATTGTCACTGTGGATGACTGTGGTACTTTTCAG
Organism: Hydrochoerus hydrochaeris; assembly: GCA_004027455.1. Taxonomy (NCBI): domain Eukaryota; kingdom Metazoa; phylum Chordata; class Mammalia; order Rodentia; family Hydrochaeridae; genus Hydrochoerus; species Hydrochoerus hydrochaeris. The sequence continues at coordinate 64,765 of PVLA01006058.1, read as the reverse complement.
GGGAACTCTGACCCTTATTTTGAGCATCGTTTCTTGGCTTCAAATATAGAACCCTCAGCCCGCTGGCACAGATCCTTCACCCTGCTGGCATAGATTTTCTAGCCCTCAAGGATTCAGAAATCTTCTTCCCTATTTTGCTGTATGGAGATTCTGATTTTGACTTTGTCTCCAGCTACCTCTACTCATGGTCACAGAATGAGCTGCCAGAGTTTAGCACATCACTTGAAGATAAGCAGTGCTATAGCAATGTTCAGTGAAAGAAGCATCAATTACTGTCTCTTTTTGTCAAAGAGGGAGAGATTTTTCAGAAGATCCACCACTGACTTCCCCCATTATATCTAATTAGCCACACTGTCACAAGCCAGTTCTAAACTAATCACTGGCAAGGGAAATGGTTGTCTATGCACAGTTTAACCTCAGAGTGGTTACAGGAAAAGTCAGAATTCATATTAATTTACTTTCTAATAACTATGATACATGTAATGATAAAGAAGTTTAAGAAAAGTAGTATTTCTAATTACTCTTCATCTTAATATTAATCAGATAAATTTACAATACAGTTCTTAAGAAAAACATTACATAAGAACATTTTTCAAATACTAATATTTTATTTTTGTGCTTTACATGTCCAGAATTATTTTGCAATAAAAAAGGCCTACTTGCCAATTTTAATCTCATTTTTTACAAGAACCACAAATGTCTAAAAGGATAATTACTTGATTTTAAATACTACCTCCAAAGTAAATCAGAATATCATATATTTATTCAATCTTTTTGAAATTCATATAAAGAATCAATAATTTTTTTTTCTTAAAGACAAACATGTACCAAGCTGCTCTGCCACAGAGCTTGCATAACACAGCACTAAGATTGCTAACTGTGTGATGAGGTGCTCCAGGGCACTGCAGCAAACTATTGAGGATATTTTAAATTATCAAAGGAAACATAGCTATACCAATAAGGTGATTAAATCAAGAATGCAATTTATTAAATCTTATATTAACATGGTAAGTTAAAGAGACAACTTCTTTGAGCATCATCATCTCCATTTTATTTTTAAAGAACTGTTTTAAATTTGGAGAATCTGTTTTACACTTAAAGAAAAACCAATAGGATAACTATGAGATTTTTCTCTAGGTTTTTACTTTTTGTGATGTTTCAATTAGAAATAAAAGTCTCCATTACCACTCTTGTCTAGGAAAGGAAAACACTGTCTATGTATTCTGACACTAAAACTGTTTTAGATTATTAAACCTCATTAAGTTCTTTCTTACCAACAAAAATTTTTAAATGATTTCAAGTCAGGGATTGTGATGCTTTCTGCCTCTCCTTTGTTGTATAGGCTTGTCTTTGCTATTCTAGGTCTCTTCCTCTTCCAGATGAATTTTAAGAATGTTTTCTCTAGTTCTGTGTGGTATGCTAATGGTATTTTGATTGGGATTGCATTAAATCTTTTGGGAATATGACTATTTTGACTATGTTGGTTCTTCCTACCCATGAACAAGTGATATCTTTCCATTTTCTGATAATTTCCTTTTTTAGAGAATAGTAATTTCAATATAGAGATCCTATACTTCCTTTGTTAGGTTGATTCCTAAGTATTTCTTTCTCTTTTTTTTTTTTTTTCTTTTGGATGCTATTGTGAAGGGTGTGGTTTTCCTAATTTCTCTCTCAGTGAGTTTGCTGTTTGTCTACAGGAACAAAGCTAATATGATAAAGTCAGCATGGTACTGACAAAAAAAAAAAAACACCAGACCTGAGGATCAGTGGAACAGATTAGAAGATACAGACACAACTACAAACAAACTCAACTTATCTTTGACATAGGGGCCAAACACGTTCACTGGAAGAAAGGTAGCCTCTTTAATAAATGGTGCTGGCAAAACTGGCTCTCTACATGCTGAAGACTAAAACTAGATCCTTGTCTATCACCATGCACTAAAGTCAAAATGGATCAAAGATCAACATATTAAAACAGAAACATAAAATCTACTAGGACAGAAAGTTGGAAGAAATCTTGAAGACATAGGTATAGGTAGAGAGTTCATGAACAAAATCCAGGCTGCATGGGAAATACTTCAAAGAATAAACAACTGAGATCTCATCTTGTTAAAAAGCTTTTGAACAAGAAATCACCAACAAAATGAAAAGACAACCTACAGAGTGGGAAAAATTTTAGCCAACTGTTCTTCAGACAAAAGACTTCTATCTAGAACATATAAAGAACTGAAAAAAATCAAGCCCCCCAAATTCAAAGACAATTCAAAAATGGGCATCTAAAATGAATACATATTTCTCAGACAAAGAAATACAATGGCAAATAAATATATGAAAAACGTTCAGCATCACTGGTCATCTGTGAAATTCAAATTAAAACAACACTGAGATTCCATCTCACCCCAGTAAGAATGGCTATTATCAAGAACTCAATCAATAACAAATGCTGAACGAGCCGTAGGGAAAAAGGAACACTTCTCCATGGTTGGGGGAGGGTAGACTGTTACAATCAGTGTGAAGATTCCTCAGAAAAACTAGGATTAGAGGTACCTTTCCACCCAGATTTCCCCTTTTGAGTATCTTCCCAGAATTTAAAATATCATAACCACAGCAACATGTGTGTCCCAATGTTTATAGCAACACAATCTGTAATAGCTAAACCTTGGAAACAACCCAAATGCTCATTGATCAAGGAATGGATAAAAAAGATGTGACATTTTTATACAGTGGAGTACTGCTCAAGTATAAAGAAGGATAAATTTGAGGCTTTTATAGGTAAATGGATGCAATTTGAGACCATACTCATAAATGAAATAAATCAGACTCATATGTGTAAATACTATATTATCTCCCTGGTTGAGAAACTAAAAGAGTAAATAAGTTCTAAAATGTACAACATATATTGTGTAATAGAAAGAAATTGTTTAGAAGAAAAAAAGGAACTAGGATGGGTGAAAGGAGAAAGGATAGTGGGGAAACAAGGCAAAATGCAAGTCAGTTATACTCTTAGTGTCTCTTAGTTCATTAAAAAGAAAGATCGATTGATTTTTATGCCCATACCTTGTACCCTGAGCTATTATTTTGAAGATAACAACATGTAATGTATTAAGCATTGTCATTATCTTTATTATTTTTTATGAAATTTTGTTTTACTTTTTTTCCATAAAATAAAATAATTTTTAAAAATTAAAAAAGCACTGTTGGTTTGGAGAGTAGATTGGTGCACCACTGTGAAAATCAGTCTGGAGTTTCCTCAAAAACCTGGGATTGGAGGTCCCATTTGACCCAGCTATTCCACGTCTAGGCATATTCCCAGAACTGAAAACATCATACCACAGTGATACATATGCACTTATGTTTATAGCAGCACAATTTGTAATATCCAAATCTTGAAAACAACCTAAATGCCCATCAACCAAGGAATGGATAAAAAAAAAAACGAAAAAAATGTGGTATTTTTATACAATGGAGTACTACTCAGCTATAAAGAGAAATTGCATCGAGACTTTTATAAGTAAATAGACGTGACTTGAAATCATACTCATAAGTGAAATAAATCAAACTCATATGTATAAACACTGCATTTTTCTCTAGTGTAAGAAACTGAAAGGTAAATAAGATATAAAATCTTCAGTAAATATTGTAAAAGGGTAAGAAACTGCTCAAAGGGGAAAAATAGAAGGGAAAAGAAAAAATATATAAATTTGTATATATACAGTTAAGATAGCTAAGATGACTGTACTACTAATTCTATTAGTTCCTGGAACAAAACAGTTAACATTCATAGGATTAGATCAATTTTGCATGCTTATATCTGTTAATCTGAGTAACTCTTTTGAAGATAACTACACAAAATAACAACCTTAGTTATGTTCCTACCACCTTGTTTTGAAAGCCTATATTGTAATTGTTTTGGGCTCTTTATTATTGTTACTTGTCTTTTTGGTTTCTTGTTTTGCTTGTATTTTGTTGTGTTTTGTTTGTTTTCCCCTCTAATACAGGAAGGACTGGTGTAAATATATAGGCTTTTACATGCCTAGAACTTCTCCTAAAGAATTTATAAGAATTGCTGGGGATTTAGCTCAGTGGCTAAAGTACCTGCCTTGCAAGCACAAGGTTGTGAGTTCAATCCCCGGTACAAAACAAAACAAAAAAAAAAAGAATTTATAAGAATTGATTTTATTACATGTCATGATATGAAGAGCTACTTTGAAGAAAATGAGACATTATGGTGCTGATTTTCTACCATCTTGTTTTGAAGTCCAATAATGCTTTTATTCTTTGCTTTGTCTGTTTTCTATTATTTGATTTTAATAGATGTAAAGGTATGGACAGCTATTTTGAAGAGAACAAGAGACATGATGGCAGACATTGTTAATTATCTTACTGTCTGGTTATGAAGGCCTGTAACGCTTTTACTCTTTTGTTTTGATACGTTTTATACTATTTTGTTTTGTTTGAATTCATTGTATGAAGATATGGACAACTATTTTGAAGAAAACAAGACATTATGGTAGCCACTGTAGATTCCTTGTTTTTTTGATTTGAAGTCTAGAGTTGCTTGCACTGTTTTGTTCTGAGCTGCTTTGTCCTGTCTTGTTTTGTTTTATTCTCTTTAAAATAAAAAAAAGATTAAAAAATTAAAAAAGCAAAAAAAAAGTTTTAAATGGTTTTTCATTATTAGAAAACTTAAATAATTGCTATAAAACAAATATATTTAGCTATAAGAACTGCTATAAAATATAAATTTTGAGAATATTCATTCTATGTATATCATTCTTATAGAAATGAGGAGCCCTCTGCAGTCTCAGATTTATTTGATCTCATGCCAGTGAGAAAGCCTAGGTGGAAAGCATTACAGAATAAGAATCCAACATATGCGCCCCCACACAAAATATAATAGCTCTGATAGGAAAATAAAAAGTATACTATATTTATTCTCATTAACTTAGTTTAAAAAAGAACCATTTACCAGCTTGAAAGTGTATACAGAACAAATGGGTTTGCAGAAGGACTTTTTTGGTTAAAATGTCTATTATAAACAACCTGTAAATGTTTATGCCTCACTTTTAAGCAACAGTTTGAATAACAATTGCCCAACTCTACCAAAGAAGAAAAGCCATTTAGAAATATTTCCTTTTCCTCTAATAATCATATAACTCTCCACACTCTCAGACTAACACATCTAAACCCTTTGCCTTACTCATTTCTACTTTAGTAATAGTTCTGTATCAAACTAAATTTAAAAGCAGAGCATTGCCCACATTTTTCCAATTAGTAGATACTAAGGTACTTAAAAATGAGCATTAATCAGGATCATTTGGATTAAGATAAGTAAGAAAATGCTCCAAGTTATGAAAGATAAAAATTTTGTATTAGTCAATCAGCTACTATGGCTCCAACACACAGATGCAGTGGAGGATAAAGAAAATTACTCCTTTTTTTCAGAACTAAGAGAATTAAAATCAGATCATTAGAAAATACAAACACACAGTCACACACAATAGGAGGCATTATCAGAGTAGTCAGTCAACTGCACAATGCTTTGCAGGCAAAAGTAAAAACTGCTGATTAGATGTTTCCATAATCTCATCTAAGAAATAGGCAAAACTGGGACCTATCTCATGAGATTGAGAATTTATTTGGGAATTTGTATAAAGATTAAGTAAATCATATAAAATTATAAAGACAATGTCAGCTTCAAAACCTCCCTAACAACTGTTAGCTCTTGTATTTAGCTACTTATTTTAATAACTCATGTGAATTCAAGAACAATATTTATTCAATATATATTTACTGAGTTAACTACAAAAGTCCTGTGTCCTGTTGCCAAAACTTTTAACACAGTTAAAACTTTTAATGCAGATATAAAATGATGAAAGTTTTATTAACTTATCTACCACTCTAAGATTTTTCATATATTTTATAAAGTTTTATATATATAGACATAGATACATTCATGAACACAGATTTGAATATATTCGACTACTTTTATTTAACCATATACAATAGAAGGAGTAATACCCTACATGTATCAAAAGATTTCCATATGCACAGGAAGCTTATTTTGAGCTACTATATTACCTGCTTCTTTTGAATCAGAAATATCTTCATAGTCATATGCATAGACATTTTGCATTTAATTAAAAAATTAATAAAATTGTTTTTCATTCATGCTTTGTTCATCAGTCCATTTAATAAAGATCAATTACCAAATTTATGTGAGGCATTTGTCAACTTAAGGAATAAAAGTATGAAAACCTTTCTAAAGGAATTCTGGAAGTCCACTTTCAAGAGTGTTTTTAGTTGCAATTTTGTGGCTGCTTTGATGTGCTAAATCAATCTTATTACTTTTGGTCATTTTTACTTTTAGAAAGAACCAGTCACAAGGTGGCAGATCCTGTGTAAGGGAAATGAGGATGCATCATAATGTTTTTACAAGCTTGCCCTCCTGTAAGACAGCAGTTAGTAGCAGCATTCACTGTATTTATGATCATACCTCATAAAGACACTCAAGATAAAGGGTTTCCAGAACTGATTTAGAAAGCAGCAAGAACTGTAAGATAAGTGTGTTCAAAAGAAGTAGTATTCTAAGAGGGATTGAAGGCAATGTGTCATTTATTGTAATAAAATTTTTAATTTAAATGTTAATATTTTAGCAGCCCTTGTATTTCTTCCTCTCTTCTATAATCTCAAATTATGCCTTTTTCTTCTACTTTTGTCTTGACAAAAGATATCATTTAACATATCCTCTAAAAACATATCTTCTTTTGACTACCACCCTCTCTTACAGAATTGTTTTGTATACTGTTTACTCATCAGGCAATTGCTTCTTGTTTTTTGTCAGTCTATTTTGTATTTTTCCTCAGTCTTACAGATCATCAGACATTTGATTAATATTCTCTTATTCTTTATAGACCACGTGCAGATAATTTTTCCATCATCATATTCATGCAACTACTCCTCATTCATTACCAATGCCTTACATTAGAACAGATGTCTGTGCAACACATGGCACACAGAAAGATATGTTCCAGGGTGCTACTTCACCACAATTATTTTTACTATAATCCTACCTGGAACCTTTCTCAGAAATATCCATAAACTGCCCTATGTAGTAGCTCCTCTGATAAATCAGAAAGGAATATCGTGGTTTGTATAAGTTGATTTAGGAAACAATAAAACACTTAGCTAAAGAAATTAAATCAGGGATTCTATAATTTAAGATGTATGAAAATTGTATCTTTTGAGAACATGTTCTGGGAGCAATGACATACTTGTTGTATCTCTAAGCCTTGCAAGTCCTAGAAGCCTGTAAAATATGCAGAAATGAGAATCACAGTATATGTTGAAAATTCAGGAAAAAATACAATCAATTGTCTATTCATCTATTTGAAGGATTTGTCTAGATTAATTAAACTATAATTATATAATTACAGTAAGTATATTGTTCTATGAAAACTACTTAAACAAGCATAAAATCTAATCAAAGCTAACTCATATATTTACAAATTCAGTATGAACTTACATGAGCAGTGTTTACTACATTAATTCTGTAAATATTTAATGTGCGACTAGCAATCATAGATAACAATATACAGAGATAAAAACATTGATAAGAAAAGAGAAAAGTAACAAGGAATCTAGAAAATAGACATGTAAACTAAATTTGGGAGGAACATTCTAGGGGAATGTAGTAAAAAGTCGGAAGGGAAGAAATTGTATGTAAATAGAAAAATTAAGAAAAAATCAGAAGTGGACCAATTGTAGTATAAGGAAAAGAAGGTGGAAAGGGAGCCATCAAAATACAGTTTAGAGTATTCAGCCATTTCTGGTATTACGATCACAATATGTGGTTGATTAGCAGTAGCCCTATCAATGCAGTTAGCAATGATCCAGAAAGTCCTAGATATTATAAACCACATGATCAACTGGAACAAATATAGCTTCAAAATCTCGAAGTCTCACTGAATTTCAGAGATTCCCCTAAGACCCAACCAGTGCCAGACACATCACTCAGCATGAGAAAAAACAATGGAATGGCACTAGTACATATTACAAGGAAATGTGATTTAAATGTTTGTATGTTTTCTTTTTATTCTCTTCCTAAAGACACAAAATATCTGCTTACTCTGTGCCAAATTCTGATCTAAGCATTTTATAAATATATCACTCAATCCTCACAACCATGTTTATTCCTCTTTGTATGTAAAACAAACAAACAAAAAAAACTGAGGGACACATGGACTAAGTGATAAGTCACAACAAGCACATGATAGAGTCAAGATTTGAAACTACAACCTGAAACTTAGCATTGTGATCCAATTACATGATCTGTTTACTTGCTTTCAACAAGGCTGTGCTTTGTAATCAACAGATGCATACATGTGATGTCTACTTTGTCTCTGTATGTTGGATATTATCCATTTATATGAAAAGCAAAGATTAGGTTATTAAGGCTCAGCCTTGTATATAAAAAATAAAGAGGAATAAATAGTAAGAGGTGAGTAAGAGGGGAGAGATGGCATTATACAATCACAAATTTTGAGTCTTATCGCCCTGTGATTATTCCATGCCCTTGAAATTAAGAAAAAAAGAAAAAAAAGTAACTTCCTATATCTATGCTTGTTTCTTACTACAGAAAATATTAGGTTTATAGTAGAAACATATACTTAGTATATTTCAAATAATAGACTTACAAGTAAGAACTTAGGTTGATTATCACGATAAAATAGTAAATAAATTTGAAGCACTTTATTTAAAATCTGAGAAAAATCATATGGCACATATAGCAAAAGGTCATATCAAAACAAGTAGGCACTACCAGAATAACATAGGCAGGTTAACATAACAGCAGGCTAAAGGGTAGAGAGACTATTTCATTTGCTTAGGTTAGTAGTAAGAATCTACAGATAGACCAAAGCTGTCTACATCTGGTAGTTAGATAAAGACAGAAAACTATGTCTCAAATGGTGAACACTCTGGGGTCAGCTGCAATATTCTTGACAGTTTGTTCAATAAACTTTATTAGACTTTTCTAAAACTTTAACTTAAAGCATGAACTAAGATCTTCATATTTAAAATAAAACCTTATTTGGGTTTTATTCAGACAGCACGATGGACTAAAAAGCTCAATAACACAAGTGCTCCAAATTTTCTTTTTATACTTTTAAGTGATTATAAATTATACAAGATGTCTCTTTATAAAAAATACCCAAAATTTTTAAAGTTATAAGTGTTTAAATGACTGTATCTTGAAATTCTAAATAGAAATATTATAAGCTACCATGTTGCAAACATTATGCCACACCCATTATAGAACATCAACCACTTTTAATAAAAAATGTAGTTCATACTCCCTGCTGATACAATATTTGGCTTTTGCTAAGATTGTAAGTGAAGACCTAGTTCTTATAATGGGAACTTTTTCTGTGAGAAATTAAAGTGTGAACAGTAGTTCTTTTTACATACACAAAGCCATTGTTGTGGTTTATTTGAATGTCCCCCCAAAACCTCATTCAGTCGAAGAGGCAACTAAATCTAGCATTTGTAATTGGTCTGTTGTTTAGTGCTCAGATTGATGATGTGAGTGTTTCACTGGGCCATGGGTGGAGCCAGGGTAATGGTGGGAAAAGGTGGGTCTTTTTTGCTTTGGGTTTTGCTTTCTCTTTGCTATTTGCAGCAGCCATAAATGGCTACCCTGTCATGCCATGCTGTCTTTGAGCCAGCTGAGTATAGACTAAAACCTCCAAGAACTATAAAAAATAAAACTTTCCTTCCTTAAATGTGGGCATCATATATTTTGTTTCAATGAGTAAAAAGTAACTAAAAAGCCATCAAATAGCCTTTAACATATAGCAATGAATTTTGATCATCCCTCATCTTAGCCACTTTGGTACAAGTGACCTTAAAGAGAAAACAGAATTACCTGAGATTCTTCTAAAGAATTTTACTGAGTAAGAAATTATACATATTTTATTTGATAACTTTCTCACTTAAGAATTAACACTTCTCCTTAATAAATTATCTCAAACCTTTTATTCTTACAATAATATTGGCCTATATATAAAATAAGTAACTATAAAAACTAGGGCAACTTGTTTTCACAAACAGCTTACAGTAAATTTCGTAAAGTTTGATCTGATCATTCATTAGCTAAAAGCAGAACTAAAATAGTTCTTTGCCCTGGGAATGCCCTTAAAAGTATTAGCTATACTAAATAAAATACTAAATAAGTCCCTCTCACCTTTTTCTGTTGATTTCTACATCTTTGTTATCTTATTTGACTTTGTTGCAATGTGTGACATTATTCACTAAGTGAATATGTATTTATGTATTTATTTATTTATTATCTACTACATAGAAAATACTTGGGACTCAGATGCAAGTGCCCTACCCCTTGGTCTGAGGAAACTAAAGGTTTCTGACTACTCTCATCCAGCTTAAAGATATCTTCCTCAGATGTCCTTCTCCATCTTTTTCTGGCTCCCCTATCTCTGTCTTTTCTTTTTATGCTGCTTCAAAAGTTTTCCTAAGTCTTCTGCACTGGCGTTTCCCTGCATCTGTCTCCAGCTTGCCACTCTCCATGAAGAATCTACTCTCAATTATACATCCTAGATAAGAGGTTGAGCTCTACATCCAGAATGCAAGGTTCAGTTTGGCTAATTAACAGAGATATAAAATCATTCACATAACTTTAATCTCCTTTGCTCCAATTTCCTTATCTGTGAAATAACAGGGCTATATTGAATATCAATTGAGTTGATTTATACAGTATAATGCCTACCTATAAAAATGCTCAGAAACCATTATTATTATGAGGGAGGATGATATAAATATTAAGAACAAGAACACTCAAGACAGATTTCCCTGGTTCAAATGAATGTTCTGCAACTTAATTAAGCTATGAGAGTTTGAGCAAGTGTCTTGATCTCTACGCAATGTACTTTCCTTACTTATAAAGTGAGATAATGATAAGTATTTAATCTGTAGAGCAACAGTGAGAATTAGGTGAATTAATAAGAATAAAAAAAGCTTGGAACAACATTATGTAAAGCATTTCTTACTATTACCAATACTTAATGTCTCTCCAGTGTTGCATTTTTTTATTTGCAATTATTAACCTAATATTTTAATGAGGATACCTGAAGACCAAAAAAAACACTTTATCTAAGACTCATTACATTTTTCAAAATTTCTTTGCTTTTGATTTATAAATATCATTTACCTAATTTTCTAATCTAGAAACTTTTACCCTCCTTTACTCTTTACTTTCTTGAGGAAATCTCAATATATGCAAAAGATGATTTTGGCAAAATTTGATACTTTATGATTTGAAAAGAATCAAAAGTTTAGAAAAAGAAAGAAATGATCTCAAAATAGTGAAGGCTACATATGAAAATTCCACAGCTAATACCATTTTCATGCTAAATACCAAAAGCTTTTCCTCTAAGATCAGACACTATGCAAGGGTATTTATTTTTGCTTTTATTCAGCATAGTAGTACAAATCAGGGAAATTAGGCAAGAAAATCTCTACAAGGGATTAAATTGGGAAGAAAAAAGTAAAATTAGTTTTATTCACATATAACAATAATATTGTATCTCTATAGACTCCCTCAAAAAAACTATTAATAGAATTAATAAACAAATTGAATAAAATTCTACCATAAAATGCTACCAAAATCAATATATCAGCTATACACTATAGCTTCTATATACTAATAACAAACTTTCTTAAAGGTATTATTAAAAGAACAATTTCATTTATAATAGCAACCAAAAAAAGGAGAAAATACTTAGGAATAAACTTAACCAAGGAAGTGAAAGACTTACACAACAAAAATCGTAAAATACAGATTAAAGAAATTTCAAAAGACACAAATAAATGGAATGGTATCTTAAGTTCACAGTTTAAAAGAGCTAACATTGGCAAAATGTCCATACTAATCTAAAGACTCAATAAAATTCCTATTATAATTTCCATGAAATTTTTTAAAGAAACAGAAAAAACAATCCTATAATTCATATGAAACCAGGAAAGACACTGAATAGTCAAATCAGTCTTGAAAAAGAATAAAGCTAGTGACATCACACATTGTAGTTTCAAAATATATCATAAAACCATAGTAACTGAAATAATATAAGAACACAATGACAAACATATAGACCAATGGAACAGACTAGAGAATCTATTTTGGTTTTGATACAAGCAGGATCAATCCATCTTTGACAAATGTACCAAGTAGGATCAACCCATCTTTGACAAATATAATCTATACAAGTAGGATCGACCCATCCTTGACAAATGTACCAAGAATATATAACAGGAAAGAAAAAAATCTTTTCTGTAAATGGTATTCAGAAAATTAGATTTATACATATAAATGAATGAAAGTGGAGCCTTCTTTTACACTAAACACAAAAATCAACTTAAAAGATGGTAAATACTTAGAAGTGTAAGACACCTAGAAGAAAGCATAAGGAGAAAAATCCATGACCCTAGCCTTGGCAATGATTTCTTGAATGTAACACCAACCGCGCATCCATATATACATAGACATGCACAGTTAACAAAAGTAAAGACAAACAAATGGGATTACATCAAGTTCAAAAGTTTCTGCACGATGAAGAAAATGATCATCAGAATGAAAAGGCAACCTATAAAATCAGAGAAAATGTTAGAAGCTATATATGTGCCCAAGGCTTAATACCCAAATTTATAAGGAACTCCTATAACTAATTAATAAAAACAAAACAACCTGATTGAAAATTGGGCACAGTACTTGAACAGAAATTTCTACAAACAAGACACAGAGATGCCTGTTGCTCAACATCAGTAATTATGACAAAATCAAATCAAAACCAAAATATGATATCATCTCACATCTATTAAGATGCCCACTTTGAAAAACAAAACAAAAACAAAAGTGTTGGTGAAACTGTAAAATGGTTGGAACCACTCTGTGCTGTTAGTGGGAACCGAAAGTAGTAAAGCAGCTATGGCAACAGTTCTTACATTAAAAATAAATTACCAAGTGATCCAGCAATTCTATCTCTGTGAATTTATCTAAAATGAAATCAGCATCTCAAAGGGACACTTGTACTCCTGTGTTCATCACAGCATTATTCACAATAACCAAGACAAAAATAATGTGAGTGTCCAGATGGGTCAACAGATAAAGAATATAGATATATAGACATATATAGGGAAATATTGTTCAGGTTTAAAAAGAAGGAAATCTGAGATTGCAAGATGGCCAACTGAGTGGTGGCAGGATAAGAGAGCCTCTCTGAGGAAAAAAAAATAAAAACAACTCAGATGCTGGAATCTGGCAACATGGAGAAGGCCAGACAAAAGGAGAGGAATTCTCACAACCCAGGAAGAAACTGAGGAAAAAGAAAAAGAAAAAAGAAAGAAAAAGAAGCATGGACAGAGGGCTGGAGCTGGGAGAGCCCTGTTCTCTGTACCAGAACGTCTTAGAGTCAGGTGACTCACGATCCAGCTGAGATCGCGGCCCTGCCAAGAGCGGGAGTTGGTGAGCTCCAGACCCTTGGCTGGAGGAGGCACTGAGACAGGGAGCGGAAACAGCCAGTCGAGCTGCACGAACTTTGGTGAGTGACGGGAACTAGAATCCCCAAACCGGGAGGACTGGCTGGGTGACATTTTGGAGTTGGGCAGGGCCAGCTTGAATCAAAACCTGAGGCAGCATCCACTAATGACTCCTACTCCAAAGCAGATTGGTGGGATCTGCTCGGGCAGGGCCATGCCCCTGGTTGAAACCCAATAGCCGGGAGGAGGCTTTTCTGGGCCAGTGGCATCCCCAGGGAACACACAAACTTGTTGAAGCATAAACTGGTTGACGGGCATAGGGGGAGGAGCCAGCTCTCAGTGAGCAACTCGCAGATCCGCAGCAGAATGGGGGGCAGTACTTCCCTAGCAAGTGTGCTGCAGAAAAACTGTAAACAATAGGAAAGGCCCCAAAGACCTCCACCACCCACCTGTCTGAAGGGGGCCAAAAACATGACAAGGCAGAGAAAGAGCAAAAGATCCCCAACTGCAGAACCAGGGAAAGTGAGTCCAACAGAGGTAAATGCAGAGGAGGTTGAAAGCAACAAACCTGCAATGTCAGAGACAGCCTCATTGGAAATAAAGAAATACATCCGTGACCTCATCGTCGAATTTAAATCTGAAATTCTAACTCAGGTGAAGCAAGACATAAGAAGATTAATAAAAGCAGTCCTGGGTAATCCTCAAGTAGGCACAAATGAAAAAATAGAGGAACCCAGAGAAAGGAGTGAAGCCTTTGATGAAGAATATAAACAAAACCTAGAATATATGAAACAGATTCAAAGAGAGTATCAGGAAATTAAAAACTCCATTGAAAGCTGGCAAAACCTTTTAACAGAAACTAAAGACAAACTTTCAAAACTTGAAGATAGATTTGCAAAGTATGATCGTGAAAGGAAGGATCTCTTAAAAATAACAAGGAACCAGGAAGCAACGATACAAAGGCTAGAAGATGACAAGAGGATTTATAACCTAAGAATAAAATACATGAATGAAGATACGGCAACAAATACAAATGAAATAAAAAGTCTATTCACAGAAATAATTAAGGAAAACTTCCCAAACATAGGTAACGGAAGTGAAGTTCAGATAAATGAGGCATATAGAACTTGGTTGTATTATAAGTCTGGGTATAGATCTGTTTAGTTTATGAGAATGGATAATACTTATTGTAAAAAAAAAAAGGAAAAGAGTATTCTAAAGGATATAACTGCATGCATGTTTGAGTGTGTGGAATTAATAACCATGTTGCTAAAGTTTTAGTTGGATGGATGAGCAAAACTGACTGCAGTCTCACTGTTTGGATGTCCACTTTGTGGACTTTACTTTTGTAACTTGAACTGCATCTAAGAGGAAAGTATGTAATTATCAACTAGTGATTTTTTACTGGTTACTATTTTTGTTTTTGTTTCTGTTTTGTTTTGTTTTTGAGATTTTGTATTGTTTCTACCCTCTTTCCGTTTCAAAATTTTTTCTTTAAATAAAAAATTTTTTTTAAAAAAAAGCAAGAGGAGGAAAAGAAAGTGCTCTAAAAGAGATACATGTATACTTAAGTGTGTAGGATTGATAACCATGTTACTAAGTTTTTGTTGGATCAGTGAACAGAACTGTTTGCAGCCTCACTGTTTGAATGTACACTTTGTATGCTTTAATTTTGTATCTTGAACAACTATATCCAAGAAGACAATATGTAATGTATCATCAAATAGTGATTTCTTACTGTTTATTTTTTTTGAAAGTCTGTATTGTTTCTACCCTTTTTTCTGTTTTGCTTCCCCCCCCCCTTTAAATAAAATTAAAAAAAAAAAAGAAGGAAATCTTGCCATTTGCAACAAGGTAAGTGAAATGAAATATTTGTCAGAAATACTACAGTATTATACTTATATGAAATATATAAATGGTCAAACTCATAGATGTAAAAAAGTAGAATGATAGTCCAGGGACAGTGAGAGGGGAAAATTTGGAGTTGTTGTTAAACAAACACAAAGTTTAGTTATCTATACATATTTGCTGAACAATACTGTGCTAAACTCAGCAAAACGTACTACACACTTAGAATTTTATTATCCAAGAGATATCATGTATCTGTCTGTTCTTCTACAATAAAATAAAAATATGTCAAATCCATTTCCTTTTCCACTTTTCCTTCATGATTTACCAGTTCAGGCTCATAATAGCAATGGCCTTTGAAGTACTCTCCATCTCAAACAAGCTCCATTTCTCTTATCCAAAGCACTAAACCTAAATTTATCTTCCTAAAATCCCCTTGCTTATACACTATTTAGGTTTGTCTGTGGTACTGGAGATTGAACCTAGGGCCTCCACACTGAGATACATCCATAGGCCTTTAATTGTTCATCTTGAAGCAGTGCTTCACTAAGCTATTAAGTTGCCCAGGCTGGGCTCAAATTTGTGACCTTCTTTTCCTGGTCTACCAGAATGCTGAGATTACAGGCTTATACTGCCACATGTGGCCCATTTATGGTTATTTATTTTCTATAGTCTAGTACCAAAGAGTAAACATATTAAGCTCTTCATGATCTGGCCCAAAGTATACACACACACACACACACACACACACACACACACACAAAAATTGAACCCAAGGCATCATATGCTAAGCAAGCTCTTTATCACTGACTTATATTCCTATCCCAGACCAACTACCTTTGAAGCCTCAACATCAAACTCCATACATGCCACACTCTAATCACACTAATTTAGTGCTTATTTCAACAAGCTCTTATGATTAATTTCATATTCTGCTTCTTCTTTCATATCCCAAAGCTAACACCTGGATATTATTCTTCCCCCTTTCTATCCTATGTCCTATAAACAATGGGGTCACACTTTTTTTTCTAACTCACTCCATGGATAAGCAAAAATTTTGTAATTTGCAAAAACTATTGTAATTTGCAATGCAAAACATATTAAATAATTCTAGTTGGGCAGCTAGAGTCTATAAAGATTGAAAGAACAAAGTCACATATATGGTACATTTCTTACAAAACAAAATATTCATAAACATCACAATATAATTATTTTTCATTATGGGTCTGTATAAACAAATGTTCTATGAAATGCTAATATTTCTCCATAAAACTTACCTTTGTAAGTTCATTTACACAGTAAATTCCACATCATCCATTTTTCCTATATTCCAAAGGTCTCCTACTGCTTAGAAGATATTCCTATTAAAATACTTAATATATCCAAAATGGAAATCTTCCTCCCTCAAATACAATGCTCCTCCAAAATGCCATATTTCTACACTTTCATGCTAACTTTCTTCCATTCTAACTTTCTTCAAACTTTAGAATCAGGAAACAACTTTCCCTGTACTTGTACACAAAAGCACTGGAAACTAGTTAAAGCTTCATGGAACCTGTGTCTGCATTTTGCAAAAATGACCACTAGACTGCATTGTTGTCTTAGATTGAAAAACAGGTTAGAAAAAAATTACCACTAAGTACTAACCAAGATACACTAAATATCATCACCCATCTAAAAAGTACATATAAATAAACATTTATATGTTTATAATAATTAGGAAAAAACTAACAATATAATCATATTTTAAACAAAATAGTAAATATTATAATAAGCTAAATTACTTCACATATAAAAACCTTGAAATTAATTTTTGAAATTAAGGCCAAATATCAGTTATTACTAGAAATGTTTCTATGAAAAATCATGTAACTACAGTTTTAGGACTTAAAATGTCTAAGATATGCAAAGTCTATTTAAATGCACATAATTTATCTGAATCAAAATGAAAATTATTTATAAATAATACTGTTCATCTAAACTCTTTTGGCTCTCCCTTAATATACAAATGTATTCCTTTTCTCCAAAACACAGCAGCTGAGAATGAAAAGAAAGATTTCAAATGATCACTTTCACATCATATTCCATCATCTTTTCACCAGTTTCTCCCAGCTTTTCTTTGAGCCTCATTCTTTTACAAGAGGTCTCTTTTTAGATCAATCCATATTTCCATAATCCACACTGCAGTTTCCTCTTCTTCTCCCCAGGGTGGACTAACCCTCACATCCAGAACTATGGCTTATAACTGTCATTAAGCCTTATAACAATAACAAGATAACAAAAGAACGGGTGGCAATGAGGCTAGCTGGTACCATATGTTGATCAAATTCAGTGTTTTCAGTTAATACAGAATATTTTTAAATTTAAAAATTCTAATAATGAAGTGTCTTTGTGTATATTTGTTCTCCCCAATCATATTTCAACCCTAGACTTTAAACATTGATGAGCAACCTGGCAATATTTTCTTTAAATGCTTATCTATTAATAATGTACTGAGAATGACACAGGAAAACAGAAATCACCAAACAGAAAGGTACAATGGCAACTTATAGATAGTTGCTCACTCTTGTATCTCCTAAATCCCATCCATCTTAAATAAATTCATAAAAAAGAAAATTTCCCTAAAGTTACATAAAACCAATATATAGTTGTAATATACAGGATTATTTCAAGTATATTTTATTTGCAGTTAACAAAGACTTCACACCAGTTTTAAAAGATTTTATTTCCATCAAGTAATGTCTAAATTCTTGTTTCCATTATTTGTTTTATTGTTAACTCCTTTTTAAAGATAAAGAAAATTTTGAGTTATCCCCACATTATGCTCAGTTTTTTTCTTCTGACTTTGGGGGAACTGTTTCTGACTCACTCATTAGCTTATATTATGTCACACTGGAAAAAAATCATTTCTCCACTCTATTTCATTCAAAGACTTTGAACTCATTAATTTAACAGGACTAAAGGCCAATTTTGCTCATCTAAAGTTGATTGCTAAATAAAAAATTTTTTTAAACATTTATTTATTTTAATCTGCACTGTTATTTAATTTCTATAGGATGCCAATGAGAGTCCGTCATCCCAGGTTTGTTCTAAATCATTTACACAGTTACAATATAATAATTCCACTATCAAAAAAAATACAAAAACCTTACATCTACAAGCTCATTAAAATTGAACTTTTTATCTTTCAGCAGAAAATAAGGTCATTTTTACAAGAACTTTCAGGTATAATTTTATCTAACATACATTCAAAAGTATTCTTTTCAATAGGAATTTCCTATAACATACAGTTCTGGTTTTCAGTAAGTATCTCATTCAAAAAGCAAAATTTCTAAAATATCACTATGCTTTATGAAGTTAGTTTCCTTGTTTACAATAAAATCTTTAAATTTTAAAGCATAAAATGTAAATAAGCATGCAGGTAAAACAAGAATGCTGATCATGTTTTGCCTTGAGCTTCCTAAACACTATCCTCAAAAAGAAACAAAGCTAATATACATAAAGATAGATGGATAAATAAAACTACAAAGATGATCTTACATTTATTTCTAAAGACTTTCCTACATGTTTGTACCTTATAATGTTTCACTTTGATTTTTTTACACAATATACTAAAAACATAACACTGAATCTAATATAAACGAATCTGATCAAAAATAATTGATATTTTAGCTTCTAAAATAAATAACTGATATAAGTTTTGTAATATGAAGCAAAGCAAGTAGTTACGATATAATTTTCTTACATTTACTTATTATATCTCTATAAAATTTTAATTTGTTAAAAATGAAGAAATTAGTTTGTCTTAGAAAAGTGTTTACATATAGTACACAAATACACTTAGGTGTACTGAGATAAAAATTTATTTTTCACTCAAAAATTAGCTTAAGTAAGACATTTCATTTTATACACTTGGAAAAGCAATAGTTGATATAGAATGTAATTAAATTATCTTGTCCTTCTTCTGAAATAATCAACTGGCAGTTAAAAAAGACAAACATCAAGTCCAAACATAAAACCTTGTTTTTTAAAGAACTTACAATTATTTAAATATTTATTTTGCATTAGAATTTAATAAATTATTTCTGAAAATTTTAGACCTTTATTACTGATGCTGGAAATAAAATTATACAATTTCAGGTATCAAAGTCTGTCAGTTTTAAATTATGAAAACTTTTGTTTTGACAAAATTCCTTTTAAATTAATACAGAAGAAAATTATTTTAATGATGGATATGTAAAAATGTATTTTAATTAAAAATTCAGAACAAGCCAAGCATAGTGGTCTATGCCTCTCATGCCAGTACTCTGGAAGGCTGAGGTAGAAGAAGGGTAAATTCAAGCCAGTCTTTGCAAACTAATGATTTACTGATACACTAAATAATAATAATAATTTTTTTAAAAAACTGGAGATACTGCAAAGGCCCTTGGCTCAATCCTTACTAACTCTCAAAATGAACCACCACTAGACAATGCTGAAAATAAAAGAAAAATTGTATACAGTGTTAAGTATAATCGTATTAACATCAACTAACTAGTAGGGTGTTCACAGAAATGAAAGACTAATAAAGGTGGTGGTACATACCTGTAATTACAACTATTTGGGAGGCTGAGCAAGGATCACAAGTTCAAGGTTGTCCTGGGCAATTTAGCAAGATGTGCCTCAAAATTTTTTTTTAAAAAAGTGTGGGGGAAGGGGATGTGGTTCAGTGATAGAGCACTCACCTAGCAAACATGAGGTACTGGGTTCAACCTCCAGTACCACAAAAATAAATAAACAAAATGAAAGATACAGCTAAAAAGTTTAAATACTCTATTATTATTGTAACATATGCAATTTGTATTACTATTCCCTTAGAATTGTAATTAAAACTGTCTCCAGATAATTTTTACCAAGATTTGCTTAATGAACAAAATTTCTAATGTGATTAAAATTATCATGTGGCATATGTACTTTTCTAACGGCATTTCTAAATACACTTTTATCACGTATCCTTGGTGCAACACGCCAGTTTTCCAATATATATTAAAATTTAATTTTTTAAACTTTATAGCAATGTGGGAAGGGAAAAACACATAGGTCAGCTGTTATGGTCAAATCTAGATCTTGAGTCTGTCATGGGCCCACTGAACTTCAAGCCACTTAACCCCTATGACAAACCGCATCTTTCATACATACTTTAATGAAACCCTATTATATGTCTCATAGCACTGGATTGACATCGTAAATTTATGTATGTACATTACTCTTACATTCACCTCTATCAGGAGACTACTTGTCTCCTATTTTCCAAGGTGACTGAGAAAACCTATTCTGAGTTTATTCAGCATCCTTTATCCTGCTGTTCCCTCAACTAAACATTTAAAAAGCATTTATTTATATCTTATCATGCGGCATCACTCTGCTACATGTGGAAATTGAATAATGGGAAGATTCTGACCGTATTCCTTAAAGAAACAAATATACAACCCAGAATTATTCAATAAAGGGAGTAGGAAGAGAGAAGAGGGGAGAAAAGGCAAGAAATGGCTGGGGCAGGGAGAAGAGGAAAGAGAGAGGAATAGAGGGGAGGAAAGGAGAGAAGAGGAAGCAACAGAATCTACAGGTACACTTAAAAAGCTATGAAAGTGTAGATAGGTCACCACAGAGCTTCAAAAAACCCTTCAAAAACTTTATTTTCAAGCCGACGTTTAGACTAAGGGGAAATGCCCAAATAAAAGGAAAAACAAAATGAAAAAGGGAAACAAAATCATAATGCTACCCAAAACAAAACAAACAGAAAAGGCAGGCACAGGGTGTGAAGAAAATTCAACTATACCCTTCCACTTGCTAAATGCCTACTCCTGTGCTTCATACTGGCCTTAAAGCCCATGGTGAATCCTGTGAAGTAACTATTACATCATTTGCAACACAGGGTATTTTTCTGATGACAACATGCATACAATTGACAATGTTAAAATTCAAATTCAAATCTATATTGTTAAAAAATTATTAAGTCTTCAATGTAATGCAAGAAATATCATACTAAAAACTCCTGTTATCACTCTATCTCAACTTCAAATCAGAAAGTAATTTTGTTATTTTGTCTTCCCAATATGAGGTCACACTCATTTACTCTCAATTATGGTGATACCATATACTGTCACCTGAAAAAGAAAACCAACTCAAAGAAAAAACTCAAAGAACAAGGCTTCAAGACCACCTCACATGTACTCTTCCCACCGACTTCTCTACATGAATCTCAGTAATATGCTAAGGTCAGAAGCAGAGCCAGAACAGCAGCCCATTTCTGATTCCCACACCAATCTTCCCTTCCATAATAGACTCTCAGAAGATAAAAAACATGTATTTTCTTTGCATTAATATTAGCAGCTTGCAAAGAAATACTCAATGAATAATTTTAAGTTCTTAAGGCAGATAAAAAGCTGTATGATACTTGCCTTGGT
This sequence comes from Hydrochoerus hydrochaeris, assembly GCA_004027455.1. Taxonomy (NCBI): domain Eukaryota; kingdom Metazoa; phylum Chordata; class Mammalia; order Rodentia; family Hydrochaeridae; genus Hydrochoerus; species Hydrochoerus hydrochaeris. The sequence goes on along the minus strand of PVLA01006058.1, from coordinate 42,923 downwards.
TGAGATGCTCAGTAGTTGGCAAAAGTTTTCATCTCCGATAGGGGTAATAATAAAAAGAAAATAACTAAAAAGGCAAGAAAAATATTGCCTTACTTTTTGTGTACATGTGTGTGCTGGGGATTGAACTCACGACCTTGTGCTTGCCAGGCAGGCACTTATGCCACTGAGCTAAATCTCTGGCCCCTGCCTTACTTTTATAAATCTTTCAACTCTCCCACATGTCTACATTATCTGAGAAAAACTTTTGCTCTTCTATTAGTTGAGGTGTTTTTCCATCTCTAACAAGTACTAATAAACTAGATTATAAAGTTTTATAAATTAAAGAGACTCTGTTCTGATTGGCTTATAAAGAGAAATGTATACATATATTTCTAAAATTCTATGGAATAAACAAATTGAACTCATATTTTAAATGAGCCAACTTTAAAAAGAATTCTTAGCACATTCAAATTCACATTATTAAAATAAGTCCTTAGCAAAGTTCTGTAATTTTGGTTTAATAAAATTGTGTCTTCTGATTTAGAAAATGTTACATATAGTACAAGCACACACTTCATGCACACATGTTCTCAACTACATATAGGCTATTAAACAAATAAGCCAACGTGACATAAGGTTACACAGAAAATGAAAATTTCTATTCAACTAAATTTAGCCATTACTCTAGTAAACTTTATTTAAACAATAAAACTCTTTTGTATAATATTTTAATATTATTGAACATATTTTTAAAATTTTCAAGTAATTATAATGTACACTTGATATAAATCACTGATAACATTTATATCATTTTTATTTTTGTGTGCTATAAAAAAATTACTGCTTTCAGTCATCTTAACAATCATGTTCATCTTTCCTATTTTACAAAGATGTAAAAATGGTATGTTCAACTGGAGAAAGTTTTATCTTTGGTATTCATGAGTGCGGTGGTCTATTAAAATGGCTGTGCATAGTTCAGCATTCTATTGTCTGCCCCTCCAGCTTTTAGGTTTTGTTTTTGTTTTTGATCAAACATAAATTAGCTATTTTTGCTAAAAGTTATAACCGATGAGTATTTAGAACTATTAACAGTATCAGAAAAATACCATCTGGTATATTTTTGGTTTTTTGTTTAAAAAAAATACTTTTATCTTTGGTATTTTTTTTTAAAAAGCCATTGTTGGGCTTTTCTTTTTATACATCTGGACTCCTTTGCATTCTTGGGACTTACTGAAGACAGGAGCTACTGTTTATTTATAACTATTTAAATCTATCATATTAGAAATTGTAACAATCTTTTAGAGAAATGTGAACTCATTTGGTAAAAGTAATCATGAATTTCCTGCATGTTAACATAAAAAGTATAAATATGATAGTGACAATGGAATTAGTTTTAATCTTTAGAGCTCTCTGACTCCTAAAGTATGCATTTATTCTTTAATAAGAGAATACAATGAAACAAAATGTGATTTTTCTCTTTGATAATATCTGACACTGAAGTTATGAAACTTGTTAAAATCCACTTAATTCTGATAAGCTTCCTTCCTTAGTAATGCCTTTGTCTACAATATGACAGTTTATTTTTACACCCCCCCTCAAATTTCAATATTCATGCCTTTGTGTTTCCTTAGAAACAGATATTCTCCATTCCTATTAAGTCCACAAAGCCTTTCATCACTCAAATGAAAGATTATTATTTTTCAAGTGATAAAAATCAAAACTAATTGTCTTCTCTTCGTTACTCTTCTCCATTCTCTCCCACCTCCAAAATACAACCTTTCCATTCAATCTCTTTTTTCTGCTCCACATGTACCTTTTCATTTCTAATATAACCAACTCTTGGTTTCACACTTCTTACTTCTCATCTGAACTCTGCAGTAGCTACCTCATTAGTATCCCTTGTCCCTAATTTCTTCTACCATCAATCCAGGCTTTTGTCTACCCCACCTTAAACTTCCTAACAGTGATTTTGTCACATTATACTTTCCTAGAGTTCATTTAAGAAACAAACTTTATGGCAAGGTAAACTGTTACTAAAATCAAAATTCTTTTATTTTATGGTTTTGTCTCCTACGTCTCCCTCATACATATCCTTTCATTGTATTTAAAAAAAAAATTTAATCACAGCTCCTGAAATGTAATGTGCCATTGCTCTTTCTATTACCAAAAGAGGAAAAACACAATTAAAAATGTGAAACAGACTGACACCAGTTAAATCCACGTGATAGAAACAAAGGGTAATGGATTGATATTACTGTACTGCATTAAATAAAATTATACACTGCTTAACAGCTGTAACAATACTGATAGAAAAACTATTACGGTAAACTTTATTAAGAGGGAACTAAGATAATTAGGGAGCATTTGGGAGGTCTTTATAAGAATGAACATTACAGCTCAATGGTTAAGTGCACATACTTTTGACTCAGGAAATAGTGCCTTCAAATCATAGCTCTGCCTCTGAGAATAAGCAATGTGACCTCAGTTAATTACCTACTTAAGTCTCAATTTGAGGGATGATACTATCTCCCAGTACCCACAAGAGGATTTGAAAGTACAATGAATTATGCACATAAAGCACCTAATATGATGACTAGTACACAGTAAGAGCTAAATGAAGTTTTAAAAAAAAAAAAAACTTATTGTTACTGAGGGAGTCTAAGGCACAGTGAAAAGGCTGGTTAAGAAGTGAAGTTAGTAGAATAAATTAACAAAAAGTAAGACAGGTAAGAAATACATGCAGAGTACTTGTGTCTTCTATAGTATTCAATTTATTCATCAAAAAGCACATAGTAAAACCATTCTTCAAGGCTCTGTGTTACAATCTCTTACAAAGCTTTGTTTCTTTAGATATAAATTGAGGTAAGTAGACAACAGTTCCTTTCAGTTCTTTAAAAAAAAAAGTCTGTGAGAACTGGAATCCTAAGAGTTATGAAAGTTCACTATCACTACATGGTTAACTGCTTTTTTAATGGAAAAAAATAAAACAAAATTTCATAACAAAATAATAAGAGAATAACAATAGTTAATACATAGAATATTGTTATCTTTAAAATAGTTAATTAATGTACAAGACATAGGCTTATAAACTTGTCTAATTGATATTAGCACAAACCTTTCTTTTCAATGAACTAAGAGAAACTAGTAGTATAATTATTTTGTATTTTGTTTTTGGTTTTCCTTTTCATTTCCCTCCTTTCCCTATTCCCCTGTCCTTCCCATTTCACAATATCTACTGTGCATTCTGGACCTCATCTACTCTTTCAGTTCCTCACACCAGAGAGACAAAATGGTTAATTGCTTTTGTAGTTCACTAAGGATGTGAAGGCTTACTGATACTTTGTTGACCTAACAAACTCTCAAAACAAAGGAACAGTTCTGCCCCAATTGAAAAATCCAAACACAACTTCTGCAAGTTACAAAAGGGAAGAGCAATAGATGATCTCACTAAAACAGCTACTAGAGGTGGGCACAAGGACATTATCACCCTTAAGTGAACCCAAAGTTAGAAGTCCCCAGACCTCCTAAGAATTCTCAAGGCCATTTGAAGAGGCAGAAATAAATAGCAATAAAAACAACAACAAAACAGAACTGAACAGAAACAAAAGACATTCCTGAGTAAGTAAAGAAATAAGAAATGAAAAGACCACGAAAAGAACATTTCAAAGTGATAAAATCAATCTACAAGACTATTCTTTGTATACTACTTGGGAACATACCCTTATTTCCAATTTTCTTCACTGTAGGAACTTTTTTTTATGTATTTATTTAGAAATCTATTATTTCTCTAAAAGGTTAAAGCTTAATTACATTTTATTTAAAAGCATGGCAAAAGGTTGCACTAGATCTAATTAATACTTTACATTGCCACTTAATTAACTTTTTAAGTCAGTTGCTAATTTTTAAGTCGAAAAGATGGTCTTTCAGGCCTATCCTTCCACATATATTCAAATCATATGTCTGGATACTTATTTCTGAATGAATTAAAATTATAGTTTTGTCAAATTGAATTTTTATAAATTGTGAGAATTATATGTGATCTTAAATTGTAAGTTTATAGTACTATAATTTTAACAGTGATAAAACTGCTTTCTCTCATTTCTTTTAAGAAAAATAAGAGTGTACTCATTAGGTATCCAGTAAAAATATTTATTTCCATCAAAACTTAATCATATGTAAAATCATTCAACATAATTCAACTTCAAAGGGTGAACCTATAACAAAATTTTAAATATTTTACTATTTATATACATCATTTACAAATATTTCATCATTTTGCTCATACTAAGCATTGAAAGAACTATAGAAAATATAATTTAAAATGCAAATGGAATCAATTCATCCTGCATTCTCCCATGCTTTACCTTTTTAAGAAAATAAAGCAATAAACAAGAGTTATTTAAAAATGAGAAAACAGTGCCAATTTAAATTCTATATGTAACTGATTCTAATATTACTATGACAAGGAAACAATAATCACAGCAGTTATACTTTTTCTAAACAGAAATAATGAATATATCTAGCAAATATTAAGTAATATCAAGTTTTTGAGATAATTTTTAAGTGTTTCCAAAAATATCTTCTATAAATAAAAGAGTACAAATATGTTTAAACAGTCAACATCCAGACCTACTATTTTTAATATTAAAGCTTTTCCACTTATCTACTGGGTAACTTTAAAAGATTCTTCCATATATTCTCCACATATGCTATTTCTTAACAGTTGATCAAGAAAAAATAATTATAATTATGTGAAGCAGCAATAGTCGTAATAGTAACAATAATCATGGCACTCTAATTTCAATGTCTTTAAAATTATGTTGTTCAAACCTGGTCTCCAAAGTCCTCAGGGAATTTCCACAATACCACAGGATCTGCAAATAATTGATACATCATTAAAAAAGAGGCAAAGGAAGACATGTAAAGCAACAGTCTTGCTAAAATAGTCTTCAAATAGTTAAGGCTGCTTTAATTACAACTTTTAAAGTCTTCTATAAACATAGGCAGTTGGATTCACTTCTTTTTTTTTTTTATCAAATTAGGTATCTTGATCCTTTAAGGGGTTTAATGACCTTTAAAATAACATCAAGTGAAATTAATAACTTGGTCAGGTTATTACAAATCATTTCTTTTAGCAACTCACCTTTTTATAAAGTGATTTTTAAGATTCTTAACACTGAACTTTCAATTTTAAAAATCTATGTATAAAATTATTGTTTTTGTCTCGAAAATATAAATGTAGTAAATACATACTCAAATATATTATGGCCCTCAAACACTAACCAAAATACAGTTTATCATCTTAAATTTGCACTTAAAATTCCAACTAAGAATTTACAAAAATAATAATATCAGTTTTATACCAGTTTTCAAATATCATATTTAGGCTCTACAAATCTTTTTAATATTACAGATTAATCAGTTATGTAGATATAACAGCAATTGTAAAACACAATTGATATTTTCATGGTAATCCAAAAAAATTTTTATGCCATAGTTATTCATGTACATAAATCAACATTTTTAAAAAATAGTCACAAGGTTTTTTTCTTTTTAATTTTCCTTTCATCTCACACTATTTCTAACTTAATGTAATAAATTCTTAGTTTTAATTAGCACTAGTAAATATTTTGGTCATATAAACTTAGCAAAACAAACTTGAAAATTTCTAATGGTTTTAAAAGAAAAATATTAAAATATAAAATATTATTTCTGAAAAAAACTTTAAAAACTCACAATGAAACTAGTATGAATAACAAGTACTGACAACCTGACAGGGTTTGAACTCCACTCCCAATAAAAGAATTTTGTTTAACAAAGATATCATTTTATGTATCCAGCTAGTGGAAAATTACAGCTCTATTAAATTATTTCCACTATTATACAGTGTTTTTTTTAAAAAAATGCAATCTAAGAATGCATAATTTCCTAAGTGCTAATTTCAAAATACACAATAAATGCGTAATGGCATTTTTATCATGAGCTGGCTCCTCTTATAATTTTCACTTCAGGTAAACAATTGTTTTCAAATACTTAACTTAAAAAATTATGCTTTCCACAATTAAATTTTTCACCTAAGGATTTAAAATTTCCAAAGAAATTAATAAAAATACATCACTTAAAAAGCTATTATGTAAAAATAAAACAATACAAATTTATGAAGATAATACCAAATGATTATTTTCTCATGTAAAACAAATATACATTTATGAAATAAATGTGAAGTGTGTTGTAGGCCATCTAAAAATCTTCAAGTGTTACTGTCCTAAGGATAATTAGGGTTAGTGTTTCCAAATGGAAAAAATATACGTATGTTCGTGTGGCAGTTTCACCAAATGTGTAAGATTTGCATCCCATAAAGCAAAAGTGTCTGGTAAGAGTTTTCATGAAATATTTAGTAAAAGATATTATGGTGATGAATTAATACAAAGACTAGTGGCTGATTGGGCAGAGTGGCACATGCCTATAACCCAAGCACTTAAAAGGCTAAGGTAGCAGGACTACCAAGTGTTTCAGGCTGGCCTAGGCCAGCCTGATTTTAAAGCCAGACTGAACTATCTAGCAAGACTCTGTCTCAAAAATCAAAACAAACAAACAAACAAACAAAACCCACTAAATTAAGGGCCATATAAACAGATAATCATACACAATATAATCTCAAATTATAGCATTAAGGGGTTACAATAAGAATATTTATAATATCCCTTATCAACAACCACAACTTTACAGTTACCATTTAAGAAAATATTTCTTCAAGTTTCTAACACCTATTTCTTAAAATCAGAACCTTGCTAACCTTTCTGTATAACCCTTGTAGTCAGTCTTCCCTCATTGCTGCCAACATTTAGTTAATCACAGTTTGCAGCCTGAGTTTTCATCCATCTTTTATTCTATTTGGTTGTTGTTCTGTATACTTTTTTTTCACTTAAGAACAAGTGGTTTAAATGTCTAGTAGAAAATATGCTATTTTTTTTTTAATTAAAACCTACACTTCGGGACTCAAAAATGTATTAGAATCATGTGGAGTCGTATTTTGAAATGAATTAATTAGGTGCTATTTATATGGTTATATTTGGACCATATCTAATATATCTTTGTAGCAACTTTTCAGAAGTACTACAAGGAAAGAAAAGAGACAGGAGGAAAAACTTCTATTCCATAAGTTTGTGCAAAGGCTGAATTTTTCTGTTCCCTGAGGATTATTTTCTAAATACTCAATGTTATCTAACAATGTTAGGCCAGTTTTATGCTGATTTTATGGTTGAAAGAATGAGAATTCCTGGCAGGAATCACAATTTTCAGTGATGTCTGATAATACACTGTGTTTCTCCTCTTTCCAGTGTCCACTGGTAATTAAAAGGAGACTCATCTTTATTCTTAAAATATTCTGCTACCAAAATATAGAAATTAAATATATATAAAACTTGATTTTGATATATAGTTAATCTTTATTTTAACAAGATAAAATTACCGTGCAAGAAAAATATATAAATTTTTGTTAAATCAGTGTTTTAAAGGTAGTATTTAAAATATTATGTTTGTATTGCCAGCAAAACGACTAATTCATAATGAAGACTTTAAAAATGTAAAGTAAGATAAATTCAGAAATTCTTTCTCAATCAGACATTTCACATTTTCTGGTCCTCAATGGAAAACAAAAATTAAAATAATTTAGAATATCAATGTGACTCTACTAAATTACAAAAAATATACAGAAAAAAATTTTTAATTTGGATAAGTTTAAGAAATTTACTTAATTCTGTGGAATTCAAACATGGATTAAATACATGGTATTTTTTAAATTATGCATTTATAGTATACTTTTGGAAAAACAGCATATAAAATATTCGTATTTTGCTTGATTATCTAGTACTTGATTTACTGACATTGTAGAGTCAGATGTTTATGTATAAGGAAACTAAAGCCAAAATAATGAAGAGGTGGCTTGGTTATATATCTAGCCGATGCCAGAGATTAGAGTTTTCCTCACTGAGATGCAAGCACCACCTATTCTAGTTTCTAATAACAGATAACTTCTTGTGACTCATCTGACAAGTTCAATTTGTTTTATTCAAAAATCTATGTAGTGAGTCATGGTGCACATGCATGTAATCCCACTACTCAGGCTGAATCAGGAAAATGGAAGTTCAAGCCCAGCCTGGGCAGCACAGCAAGATCCCATCTAAAATATATACATATATATGTATAAATGTATATCCACATATATGTATAAATGTATATATACATATATTACATGTACATATGTATGAATGTATTGCACATATACTGTATGTACATATAATATAAACATACACAAATATAAATACATACATATATGTAAAGATTAGATAGCACTAAACAGGAATAATCTCTGCCCTCCAATGCTCCAATGCCCCACAGTACCCATGAACAGAAATGTCAAAGGGATGCCTAGTTTTTATGCAGAAGATTATTTTAAGGAAGGTATACTGCAGAAGCACTTAAACTCAGCTGAAAAATTTACTGCCTTAATAATTTCAAGAAATTTTGCTAATGAAACAATGGTAATATCTTTTGAACATAAATGAGAAAAAATAATTAACAAAAGTGTCTGAATTATTTTTATTTTTTTACCTGTAGAAATATAATGGTGAATTTAAAAGTGTCTTTACTACTTATATATTACAAAGCTACAGCGATAAAAACAGCATGCCAGCGGCACAAAAACAGACATGTAGATGAAAGGAATGGAAAAGAGAAAGTAGAAACAACCTTAGGCACATTTGACTATTTGATCTTTAACAAAAGAACCAAAAACATACACTAAAAGAAAGATAGCCTCTTTAATAAATGGTGTTTTGAATATTAGCTACCCACATATAGAAGACTGAATCCAGACCCATGTATCTTAGCATGTACTAAACTAAAATCAAAATGAATCAAAACTTTAAACATCAATATTAAAACAATCTGCCCAAAGAAAAAAATAGTAAAACTCCTAAAGACATAGGCATTGGTAAGAACTTTCTGAACAGAACCCAACTACATAGGAAATAGTACCAGGCATCAACAATGGAATCATATCAAATTTAAAAGCTTCTGCACACCAAAACAACTAACCAACTGAGTGATGAAGAAACAACCTATAGAAGGAGAAAAAATTTTGCCAGCTATTCCTCAGACAGACAACTAATATCTAAAGAATATATAAAGAACTCAAAGACCCAATCACAAAATGGGCAACTAAAATGAATAAACGCTTCTCAGAGAAAAACGTAAAAATGGTCAATAAATATATGAAAGAATGTTCAATATCACTGGCCATTAGAAAAATATAAACTAAAATAACACTGAGATTCCCATTTACTCCAGAAAAAATGGCTATCCTCAAGAATAAAATAATGACAATAGCTGATGAACCTGCAAGGAAAAAGGAAGCTTTTTTACTTTGATGGTGGAAATCTAAATATGTACAACCACTATGGAAATTAATATGAGGATTCCTCAAGTAACTAACACTGAAAATTCATTTGACTCTGTTCTTCTTCTAGGTATCATCCTGAAACAGTAAAAACATCATATTACAGCAATACATGCATATCTATGAAGCACAATTCTTAACAGCTAAATCTAGGAAGCACCCTTGAGGTAGCAGAAATAAGGTCAAATAAGAGCTGGAAGAGTCAGCGAGCACCTGCAATCAATCCCAGCACTGGGGAGGCTGAGGCATAAGTATCATCGAGAGTTCAAAGCCAGCCTGGGCTACAGAGTGAGTTCCTAAACTACACAGTGATATACTCAAAAAAAAAAAAAAAAGTAAAATACATGTACAAAATCTGGTAGCTTAAATTCTGGCCTTCTACCCATCAATAACAATGTTTTCTGCTATCATCAGAAACAGGAACTGAACAAAAGCACATTAATCTCATTCTCCTCCCTGTCTCTCTATAGATGTTATGGTTTATATCAAGAATGTCCCCCAAAGGCCACAAGTGCTCATAGGCAGTGCTTCTAGAATGGGGGCAATATATCTGGCTTGTGGCTAAGAAGTGAGCCCTGGGCAAGAGAAGCAGATCACTAGGAGTATGACCTGACAGGTTATCTCCCTTCCCAGCACCTCTCTTCTCTCTCTGTTCCTTGGCCACAAAGTTGAGAGCAGCTTTCTGCCACTCAGACCCCTTACCATGCCATTTCTGCCTTGGAGCCAGTCCACTATCTGTAACCATGAACCAAACTAACCATCTCCTCCTTGAAGTAGTGGGTATCTGGTGTTTGTCCAAGCACTGAGACAGTATCTAAAATACTAGATTAACATAAATGAACAGTTTCATTTGTTTATCCAATAAAAGCCATTTTTCTACATGTGCAATTGTATGAAAAAGACTGAAAAGAAAATAATTAGATAACTATAGTTAAAATTATAAGTTTTGGCACCAAAAAAGTTTTCAAACCCATTAATAACTGTATTTTACATACAGCCTGACTAGAAAAAGAAAAGATTTAAACAAGCATTTCATTCAATTATTGAGAAACTTGGTGAAGCCAAAGACCCAGAAAACCAACACCTTGCATTTTTTTTTTCTTGGCATACACTCCAGAAAAACACATATTCACAGCACTGGTGGAAAGATATCACTCATTCTGACAAGGCAGTAATGAAAACCTCTACTGATTTATACTACTCCTCACCTAAAAACATTAGGAATTATATGACCTTGCAAAATTTAAGATCATAACCAGTAGTGAAAACAAAAACAAAATCACTGTTGCTCTTCATCTTAAAAAATATATAATCAGGTGCAAATTATTTTAAACAACATACAAATGATAAGCAATAGGCCAATTATACTAATTGAAGTACTACACATTGTCTACAACCAATAAAATGTCACGCAGTGCCCCATATATATGTATGATGACCATCCATCAATTAAAAATACACCATAAAAATATGTGCTAACAGAATTTTAGTATCTTCTTACAGGTCCTGCAGTTCTCACAATTAAGCATGTAGCAGAAATGGCAAGAGAACTTGTTAAATAGAGATCTCTGGCTCAGTACCATTCACAGAATTTCTAACTAAGTTGACCTAGGAGGGTCTGATAACCTACATTTTGTTTTGTTTTGTTTTGTTTTGTTGTTGTGATTGTTGTTTTGTCTGCTTTTTGGCTGTCCTAGAGATGGAACTCAGGGCAAGCACTGGACCACTGGGCCACAACCCCCGCAAGTCAGCAAGAGTGAAAAATTTCTAGGTGACAAGGATGACCACTCTTTTTACAAAGAACACACTTTGCAAAACAATAGCACAAACCATATAACTCTCCCAAATTACTGTACTATTATGACAATAACTCAGAACCCCCTTTATCATATCTATATAGTTATAACTTTGATTTGATTTGACAGATACATCTTCATGAAGCTAGGAAGAAACATCAACCATGGTAATTACAACAGGAGATAATTGAAAGAAACCATTACCAAAGTGTTCTTAAAACGCTTTCTGTGTTAATAAATACTACTAATACTATAGTTCCATTTGCCTATCTCATTGAAAAGAATTTTATTCCAAAATTGAATGTTTTGTGCCATAAGAAATATATGACTCAAGATACAATAATGGAGGACTACAGATTTATATACATAAAGATATGCTATTATTCACTGTATGCCACACACATATACACTGCTAATATATTAGCTGAATAAGATGTATTTTGTACCTCACCATCTCAGTTATCTTGTATGAGAAAACATTTTTTGCTACACTTTCTGAGAATGTTTTCATTTATAGAATTTAAGTACTTGGTTCGAATTTTTCTTTTTTGTAGTGTGATTTACATACAACAGAGCAGCCTAGTTTAATAGTTGAGAAAGTATGTCCTATTATAAGAAGCAAGAATACATGCATTCTAATTGTAGTTTACTTTGGTAAACTACATTTACCAAAGTAGTAAATGTACTTCCTGTAAATGTCTGTGAATAAATAAACTTAAGATTGCTCTATACTTACTTACTTGTTTTTTCAAAAAAAAAGATCTATTATATGTGGATAGAATCAGAATTTTCTGAATGATAAAGGACTTCAAAGATTTGTTTATAGTATTTAAACTCTAAAAAATTATACCATAGTCTGCATCTTGAGCTAGAAATAACTGAAGCTACAATTAGAATGCATGTATTCTTGCTTCTTGTAATAGGGCACACTTTCTCAACTATTAAACTAGGCTGCTCTGTTGTATGTAAATCACACTACAAAAAGGAAAAAAATCAATTTGCTCTACTTTGTTGATATTTGGTTATTCATTGGGCAACAGCTTAGTGTACATTCACAAGTCTACAATTTTCTTAATATCAACAGGAAAATATAATCATTAAATATTTTAAAATTTTTGCAAAACAATGACATCAACCCTACAGACTCTCTAAACAATATTTGGAAACTGGAATCAACAAAACCTAGAAAAGGACATTAATAACTAATAGTACTCAAATAAATAATCTCAATCTGAAATTAAAATTATTTTAATCATGTAAGTTTGACTACATATTCAAAACCTCAACGAGATTATTTCAAGATACTTTAGTCAGCTGCAAAAGCAGATATCATACTTTTACTCACTGATTTGCATAACATATGTATTTCTATTTAAATATAAATTTATTTAAAGCAAGTATTTTTTGAAATTTGTTCATTTTTTTCACCCTTCTAGAAATGTACATAAGCAGTGATAGGAATAAAATATTGTCCCACGTGGTCGTGCTCATTCTAAAGGGTCATCTGTATAATCAAACTACTCCCACTGTAGAATAATTTTGGTGCTTTTGAAACTCAAGCCGTATAAATAACTTAACAAGTAATTCCAGCCTTTCTAAATGTTTCTGCTCAGAATGATCTAAAATTAGCCTCATAATTCAAAATAAGGAAACCCATTTTGCTCATACATAAACAAACTTGAAATAAGCCAATGAAAACAGAAATTTTAAAAACCTTAAGAAAATATCCAATCCACAGCACATTAGATATATCATTTTGCTACTTCCATTCCTTTTAAATAAGACCTATTATAATAAAATGAAAACCCTCATCAATCACCTGATAGAGTAATTCCAAACTTAACCAAACAGGGCTAATGGGTGAGAATTGAATTGAAAACACCTTGACAAAGAAAGCAATTTCTTTTCTTCGCACTCCTCTAAAGCTGTGGGTGATCATGGTAATCGAACCATCAACAGTGAGGGGCCATCTGTCCCAAGGGCCCTTCTTGAGAGTTTTTTTTTTAAATCAACAAGAAAAAGGAGAAAGAAATGCTATACCACAGATGTTCAATCTTGATTAATCTATGACAAGGAACTTAGAACTGAGAATCAATGTTTTGACATTTTTCAGATACCAATCATTAAAAACCAACACAAAAGTTTTTACAATACAGGAAAAAAAGTTCATAGATTGCTTCTAGAAAGATGTGATCTGTTGTACAAAACCTAATATACCTTTCAGTCAGCAGTATATATTCAACATATCCTAAAGCATAGCTTTTTACGCATAGCTTTTTACATGATTCCCACAAAGTTAAAAAGAGGCAAGAAGCTTTATGATAGCATGAGACAGGTGTTTAATCTTTTCTATAACTATATTATTAAACAAAACAACATTTTTATTCTCAATATGTCTAACATGTAACTTTTTGAACTAAAATATTTACAAGAAATATAGCTTTAATATGAAAGTTCAGGAATATAAATGTAGAAGAATCTCATAAAAAAGTTTCTTTTTCTCCATAACATTTAAATAATTTTCAAATTATACCAATATACAACTGACAGTGTTTCTTGCATAATGCAAAGATAATCTGAAGCACAGTACACTCCTGGCATTCTTTAATATAATAGTTTCAGTAATTTGTGAATGAAGTTCACGAGTAGAATCATACTAACTATAAAAAATAACTCAAAATTTACTAAAATGAAAACATGTATAAACTACACTAAAAATAATTACTAATAAGTAAACTTAATTTTAAAATGAAAACTGTAACTATAATAAAATTTTAAAGAACCAAATTAAATAATACACATTTTTCCTTAGTACATTCAAGTCAAAATTAAACCAACTATAGAATAAATTTAAGACACAAACAGATCCATTCACCAAGAAAATTACTGTATATGCAGTAATTCAACTTATTTATCTTTGTATCTAAAATGTCAAAGACTGGATTCTGTAATCTTACAGAGATGCATCCCAGGCATTGTGGCAAAGGTATGTGGCAGACCCAAGTATAAATGCTCTCTGAACACCAGGAAGCAAGCCCTGCCTAGGAACCAGCACCATGCACTGGCCACTGCTGGAGTGGGGACAGCCAGACTCAAGCCTTTGCCCATGAGTCAGCACCATTCGCAGACTGTAGAGAAAGAGAACAAGGCCACACCAGGCAAGGAAGCAAGCCTTGCCTGGGAACCAGCACCAAGCACCAGCCACTGCAGGAGGGGGGAGAGCTAGACCATAGCCCCTTTCCAGGGCACGGGCTGGCAAATAAGAAGTACCGATCTCCTCTTGCCCCCATAAGCAACCAGCTGATCTAGAGAAACACAGGCTGTGATGATAGCTGTTGAGGTGAAATGCCTGTGGTGCTTTGGTGTTTCACTGCCTTGCAGGTCTAGGGCCAATGATTTGGTCATCTGTTCAATGGATAGCAGTACGCAGTGTGGCATCTAGGGGGGTACTTCCTTCAGAGGGTAGTAGCCATCGTGGATGTCCTATTGTCTTGTTTTGAAGTCCTGTATTGTTTTCATTGTTTTGTTGGGTTGGGTTTTATTCACTTTTGTTTTGCTTCATTACTTTAAATCCAATGGCATGAGCAGCTATTTCAAAGATAGCAAGATATATTATGGAAGCTATTTTGAATTTACTATTATCTTGTTTTTAGGTCTGTTATTGCATTCATAGTTTTGTTTTTATTGTTTCCATTTTATTCTGTTCTGTATGGTTTTTACTATGTCCAAAAGTATCTGCAGCTATTTTAGAAACAACAAAAGGCATTATGGTAACTATTATTGATTCTGTAATGTTTTGAAGTCTTGTATCATTTACACTGTTTTGTTTTGATTGGTTTTATTCTGTTTAATTTTCCTTGATTTTATCCTGTTTAAAATTTTTTAAAACTGCTCTTTGGAAGGGAAAACTATTCTGGTCTTTGTTTATAGAAATATGTAATTCAAAATTACTATAAAGATTGGAAGACACTACCCGCAGGTAACCAGTCAGGCTGGGAGGCAGCAGCTGGCCCTGCCCAGGAGCACACTCCAGCAGCCATCGGAAGACACTGCCCTCAGGTAACCAGCTTGGTAGGGAGACAGCAGTCAGCCCTGACCCCACCTGCACTCCAGCAGCCATTGGGAGACACTGCCCACAAGTAGCCAGCACAAGCTGGGAAAAACAGCAGCCTACCCTGCACAAGTGCACCCAGTGGCCACCTGGGTTCTCCATAGCCATTACTGGCCAGGAGAACCAAACAGTCACGTTTTGGAGAAATTGTAGCCAATGTGGAAAGTGCCTGGGACCCAACTACCCGCTTGTTTGGAAGAACCCAAAAAAATGTCAAGACAAAGAAGCAAAAGGCAGACCCTGGACCCCAACCCAAGCAGAGCATGTCCAGGAGATGAAAACATGGAAGTGATCAGGAGTCGCACACCTGAAGTTTCTGAAGTGATGGCAATGGAAATAATGTAATTGAGATCATGCTGATGGGTGAAATGGTTCGGTCACATAGGTGAACATCGTGTTGTCTTCCTAGTATAAAAAACTAAAGGAGTTAGTGGATCCAAAATACACAGTAGAAGTTGTGAAGGTGAAAGGAGGGAGATGTCTAGAGTGCAAGACAGTGACCATTGTTTATCTACATCCTGTTTTGAAACCCTGTATTGTTTTCATTGTTCTGTTTAGCATAGTTTTATTCTGGGTTTTTTTTTTATTTCTTATTTGATGACATGGACAGCTATTTCAAAAATAACAAAATGTGTACAGTAGTCATTACTGTTTCCTATTATCTTGTTTTGAAGCCCTAGATTGCTTTGTTTTCCTTTGATTGATTTTATTCTATTTTGTTTTATTTGATTTTATTATGTCTGATGGTATAAGCAGCTACTTTGAAGACAACAAGATGCTTTATGGTAGCCACTGCTGTATTCCTATTGTCTTGTTTTGAAGTCCTGTATTGCTTTCATTGTTTTGTTTGTTTGTTTGGTTGGTTGGTTGGTTTTTTGTACTGGGGATCAAACTCACGACCTCACACTTGCCAGACAGGCACTTATGCCATTGAGCTAAATCCCCAGCCCCATTGTTTTGTTTTGATTGGTTTTATTCTGTTCTGTTTTGTTTAACTTTATTATGCCTGATGATATGGGCAGTTATTTTAAAGATAGCAAGAAGTACTTTGGTAGCCATTATTGATTTCCTTTTATCTTGTCTTGAAGCCTTGAATCATATTCATTGTTTGGTTTGGATTGACTATTCTGTTTTGTTTGATTTCATTATGACTGATATTACAAACAACTACGTTGACGATAACAAGATGCTTTATGGTAGCCACTGTTATATTCCTATTGTCCTGTTTTGAAGTCCTGTATTGCTTTCATTGTTTTGTTTTGATTGGTTTTATTCTGCTCTGTTCTGTTTGATTTTATTATGAATTATGGTATGGGAAGCTATTCTGAAGATAGCAAGAGGCATCATGGTAATCACTGTTGGGTTCCTTTTCTCTTGTTTTGAAGTCTTGTATCACGTTCATTGTTTTGTTTTGATTGTCTGTATTGTTTTATTTCTTATGGTTTTATTCTCTTAAATAAAAAACAAAATTACTATAGAAAACCTAATACCTAGGATAACAATCCATCAGAAAAAGTAGAAGAATTAATATATTAATTATTTTGCTACCCCCACAAAGCCTTTAGTTATTAAAATTACATGCAACAGCATTTATAATAAGAATATTTAAAGTGTTTAAAAAATAAAGATTCAAAACATGAGCAAGCAATGAGATCAATTTTTAAAAGGCAAGTTTTGAAAACTAGAACTTTAAAAATATGTAAATACAGTCTGAAATTAAAAGCTCCATGGATCAAATAAATAGCAGCTCGTATACAACTAAGGAAAGAAATAGTAAACTAAGTCAAAGACAAAAGACTCAAACAAAATAAGGCATAGAAAGAGATAAAAATAAAGGCCAGAATTACAAATCCATTAGAGTCCTAAAAAATCAGGGTAAAGAAATGAGCATGTATAATGGGAACACAAAGAAAACAGCAGAATTAAAGGCTGAGTTTTTCCAAACCTGGTGAAAGACATAAATCTTAGTATTTAAAAATCACAAGAAACTAAAGCAAGATGTTAACACATAACTAGAAATGTCATAATGAAATTATAAAATACAAAAAAATATGGATATCTTTTAAAAAGCATCTGAGGGAGAAAAAAGATAACTAGGAAAAACACACATACATAGATAGATAGATAGATAGATACATAGATATATACATAGCTAGTTCATAGATAGATAACAAAATAATACAGCCGATTTCTCAACAACAATGTAAACCAGAAGATAGTGGAATGATACATTCAAAACCTTTAAGAAAATGTCATTCAAAAACCATATTATCAGGAATGTAGGCAAAATAAAAATATTTTCAGAAAGACAAACCTGAAAGATTTACCATGAAGCAAAGGAATAGCTTCCAAAGACATCAGGAAAAAAGGGTAATTCTCCAAAAGGAAAGTGTAATATGCAAGAAATTATATAATTTATGTATTGAGACATACACATTTATAGAAGCACTATTTGCAATTTTAAAAGTACTACAAATAATGTAAATGCCCATCAACATAAAACTGCTTACATGAAATGCTATGCAGCCTTTAAAAAGATCATAGTTTTTAAAAATTATATTTGTAAGAAAACAAGAGACATTATGGTAGCCACTGTTGATTTCCTGTTGTCTTGTTTTGAACTCCTGTGTTGTTTATATTGTTCTGTTCCGATCTGCTTTGTTCTGTTTGGTTTTGTTTTGTTTTTATTCTCTTTAAATTAAAAAAATAAAAATTTTATTTGTTTACACAGAAAAAAACTTTAACATAGTATTAAATCTAAATATGGACATGAGATATGGTTATAAAAACAAAGAGAAATATGCAGAACCTAAAAGATCTTAAGAGTCACAAAACAGAATTTGGCCTGCATTCCAGAAAAATCAACTGCAGAGAGTCTGATAGATTATAGCAGTTGACATTAATTTAATGGGATCACAATAGTTTCTGTGTTATTACCTAAAAGCTAACAAAGTTTAATGGCTAGTATAATTTCAGAGAATATAAAATAAACTTTCTGGAAAAGAACTGGAATCATATAACTTAAATGCAGACATTCATGAAAAATTTGTGATAAAATAGTAAGCAAGGAGACAAACATAGGGCCTAAGAGTCAAAGAAAAAGACTTCCCATAGATTATAATGAGGTTTTTTTCAACTTGACCTGACCCAAGGATGCTGGTGGCATGTGGACACTCTGGGAAGGAAAGAACTGTGCTTTATAAAACTAAATGAGCTCTACCTGTGCAGAATTTCTTTAACATATATATGAGGTGTCACCTTCTTACCCACCTTGTAACACTCTAGGCTGTGAAAGATCAAATGACACTGAAAGTTCAGAGTGCCATCACTGGCAATAACCAATTGAATGACAGTGCACTTTAAACTATGGTCTGAGGTAAGGGAAGGGCTGTTGTCAGTACTAACCAATTTTACAAACATCGGAGATGGCATGGCAAGGTCTAAAAAAGGACTGAATCTGTGATATGGAAATGACTGCAAGGAAATATTAAGAGTGAAGACATAAAACGTAACAGTTCAGGAGGATAAGCAGCTCCTCAACAGTTATGAGATATCCCCTGGGGTTCACAGAAATAGAAAAATAAAAATGAAGGCTTCTAAATGGGGCAGAAATCTACAAGATTCTCAAACAGAGGTTACCAAACTGGGACTGATTAAGTTTTAAATAGCAGTGTGCCATCATCTTCATTCCTAAATCAGTGAATTCTAAGAACATCTATATAATATCTTGAAAATGTGCACAATAAAAATTAAGAAACTTGTATAAAGTACAATAAGCAAAATGAGCATAACCCAGATATTATATTACAGTTTTCAAGTCTCTCCCGAAATGTTCATAGTATGAAAGAACAAATGAGATTAAAATGTGAACTGATATACATTCTGTTTCTAATTAACTGTGTTGTTTTTATATCTAAAATCTTTGCCGATGGTATCCAGAACTTTTTTGATTTAAAAAAGGGTATATATCATTATCCTCTGAGATCAACATTACAAGACTGGCAAATGTAACACTGACACTGGCAACAAGAATCATTTACTTGAAAGGGCAGAAAAATAATGGTCTGAACATGTTTGTTAATAATTAAGTCTCAGAATCATTTTTACCCATTTTCTTTAAAACATAATTATCAAGGTACACAAGGTTGTATTTTAAAACATTTGGCTATGTATTTCAAATAGAAAGCAGTGATCTGGTTTAGGAACAAATAAACTAAAAATGACAGGTAGACTACAAGGGGAAAAACAACTTTACAAGGATAACATATGAAACTAACAGATGCAAATGATCACATCTTGTAGGCTAGAGGGGTTACCAGAGACCTTGTCCTGTGTGTCAAGCTCCTACATCGAGTTCCATTACATTGAGTTTGTCCATTCTGCACACTCATAGAGAGTGCTCTAAATCTCAGGCTTCCATCTCAAGATATCAATGAACCTAATGGTTATAAGTTCTTCTCATGTTCAGCTATGTTTCACTAGGAAAATGTAAGTCTTCTCTTTAGTTGAGAAGGCAAAGGGGAATATGGACAATCCCTGCAAGTAAATAAAACTAAATTCAAAAAACTGAAACTATTTCCCAAACCTCACCAATTATTTCTTCTTTGAACATAGTGGTTCTAAACTTTTTTTGCTTATTATAATTACCCAAGAAACATAATTTTCAAAACATGACCCACTGGTTGTACTCCATACAAAAACAGATATCTGTAATTTTTTTTAACTTCCCAGGTGATCAGTGTGCAGCTTAAGGTGAGAATCACTACCTCAGTCTTTCTCAAAAGAAAAAAAAATTTTCTCAAGCCTTTTAAAAATAGGGATAGGAAATGAAGATAAATTATTATTTGCAGATGACATGATACTCTACATAGAAGATCCCACAAACTCAACCAAAAGACTAGATGTAATAAACAAATTAAGCAGTATAACTGGATACAAAATCAACACTCAAAAAATCTAGTATTCCTGTACACAAGCAACAAACTCACAGAGAGAGAAATTAGGAAAAATATACCCTTTACAGTAACATCCTAAAAAGTGAAATACTTAGGAATAAATCTAACAAAGTAAATAAAAGACATATATATTGAAAACTACAGTATTCTGAAAAAAGAGACAGAAGAGGATATCAGAAAATGGAAAGACAGGCCTTGCTTACTCATAGGAAGAAAGTGAAAATGTAAAAATAGCCATTCCCCCCAAACTGTTATACAAATTCAGTGCACTCCCTATAAAATACCATTAGCATGCCTCACAGAACTAGAGAAAACAAACCTCAAATTAATTTGAACCAGCAGAGACCTAAAATAGCAAAAGTAATTCTGGGCAACAAAGGCAAGATATTGGGTATCATAATCCCTGGCTTGAAATTTACTAAAAAGTGACTGCGATAAAGTCAGCATGGTATTGGCAAAAAAAAAAAAAAAAAAAAAACCTGAGGATCAGTGGAACAGAAGATGCAGACACAACTCCAAACACAACCAGGCACCTTATCTTTGAGAAAGAAATATATTCACTGGAAGATACTGGATGACATTCTCTTTAATAAATGGTGCTGGAAAAACTGAATCTTCACATGCGAAAGACTAAAACTTGATTCATGTCTATCATCATGCACTAAACTAAAGTCAAAATGAATCAAAGACCCAAGTATTAAAAGAGAAACATTAAATCTACTGGAAGAGAAATTAGGAAGAAATCTTGAAGACATATTGTAGGCAGATACTTCATGAACAAAATCCATACTACACAGGAAATACTACAAAAAAATCAACACATGGGGTCTCACCTTATTAAAAAGCTTTTGCACAACAAAGGAAATCACCAACAAAGTGAAATGACAATCCACAGAGTGGGAAAAAAATTATAGCCAGTTATCCCTCAGACAAAGGACTTCTTTCTACCACATATAAAGAATTAAAAAAAAAAAAAGGGACCCTCCCCCAAATTCAAAGACCCAATCCAAAAATGGGCTTGTAAAATGAATACATACCTCTCAGATGAAGAAATACAAATGGCAAATAAATACATGAAAAAATATTCAACATCACTGTTAATTATTCATAAGATGCATATTAAAACAACACTGTTTTTCCAATGCTGGTGGGGCTGTGGGAAAAAAGGAACCCTTCTCCACTGTTGGTGGTAGTGTAGACTGGTACAACCACTGTGGAAATTAGTGTGAAGCTTCCTCAAAAGACTAGGATTAGAGGTACCATTCCACTCAGCCCTTCTTCTTCTGGGTATCTTCCCAGAAGAATTAAAAACATAATAACACAGTGCAATGTGTGCACCAATGTTTGTAACAGCACAATTTGTAATAGCTAAATCCTGGAAACAACCCAAATGCCCATCAATCAAGGGATGGATAAAAAAGATGTGGTATTTTTATGCATTGGAGTACTACTCAGCCATAAAGAAGGATAAACTTGAGACTTTTATAGGTAAATGGATACAACTTGAGACCATATTCCTAAGTGAAATAAATCAAACCCACATGTGTAAACATCAGATAGTCTCATAAGTGTGAAAAGCTGAATGAGTATAAGGATCCAAAATGTACAACAGATATTGTGAATTGGGAAGAAGCTGTTTTCAAAAGAAAACAGATGCTATGATGGGGGAAAGAAGAATGGGAAGAAGGGAAAGAAAAAAATATATACATATGCAAGACAGTAGGTAGTTATACTGCTAGTTTCTCTTAGTTCACTCAGAAAAGTTTATGCTAATACTATTTGGACAATATTTCATGCCTATATCTTATTCTCTGAGTGATTACTTTGAAAATAACAATATGCAATGTATTAATTACTGTTACTCTATTATCTTGCTTTGAAATTGTTTTATTTTCCCCTTTAAAGTTAAAAAATACCACTAAAAAAACCATCAAGTGAGGTAAAAAATAAGAGCTCCAGGCTGAAAATCATGCATTTCAGTTCTATGCTTAAAGGATTATAGACAGACTGTGAAGTTTTCCTATGTTAGGCCAATTTTAATTATGTAAATATTCTCCGCGTTAAGGCAACTGTAATTTTCAGTTCAACTATATTTTCAGTTTTGATTCTTTTCAAACCAGTTTTATTCTTTTCTTATGTTTCTGATCCTTTCTTTTAATTGTAAAATTGTTTGACTAAATGGCTTTGCTGTAAAAGAAAAAAAA
This sequence comes from Hydrochoerus hydrochaeris, assembly GCA_004027455.1. Taxonomy (NCBI): domain Eukaryota; kingdom Metazoa; phylum Chordata; class Mammalia; order Rodentia; family Hydrochaeridae; genus Hydrochoerus; species Hydrochoerus hydrochaeris. The sequence continues at coordinate 20,418 of PVLA01006058.1, read as the reverse complement.
AAAGAATTTTTCAAAACTGTCAGCCTTTTTTAAAATTTTAAACTGCCTCCAACTGAACTCAACATTAGAACATAACATATACTCCGCCAATATGATGCTCAAAATGCTTCAGATGTTGGAACTATTTCAATTTCAGATTTCTGAATTAGAGATGCTCAATATTTAGTCTATGCAAATGTTTCAAAACGTGAAAACCTCCAAAACCTGAAACACATCTGGTCTCAAGACACAGATAAAGAATATTCAAACTGTAATGTAACATGTGAAACATAACTGATATGTAGAGATGTTCACAACCAAAAAAAGCAAAATTTTGTGCCTCAAGCCCAATTTTCCCCATGACTTCATTACAGCATTCCCTTAACCAGTATCTAAAGCTGAATCACAGTCATGTCTTTCTATTAATGGAATGCAGGGACCAAAGCTAAAAATCTCAGAATCAGCCTTATCATCCTTTTCATCCTCTATATCTAATCAGCTGTCTAATCATGTTAGTTCTTCCTTTGAAATGTAGTTCACACCATTCCTCCTCTTCCTTTTTATCACACTCTAAATTCCTGTCCTCTGACTAGTCTTTCTGCTGCTCAACTGTTCTCCAATTCCTGTAACTAAATCTTCTTAAAAAGAATATTTTTATTATGATTCCCTTCACAGGAAAACTACTGCTTACATTAACAAAATCAAACTCCTTAAACTATAGACTTTAAATGTTTCAACAAGATGTTAAAATGTTAACACAATAAGCAATTCCATACATTAAGACCAATTAGCATAACAAAACTGTGCACTTCCTCTCTCTGTTCTATCTGTCTAAAGGTATTTCCCACCACATGCCAATAATATTTCTACCCAATTTAGGAATTTTCTTTCCTATTTATTCCCGAGTCTTAGTATTTACTCCAACACATGCTATACCCCTTGCTTATAATTCTGAATTCTCTTCATTTCTCCAAATTCTATGCATTATTCTGGGCCTATGCTATGAGGCCTTTCCAAACACTGCAACCATACAGCCTGTCACATTTCCAGGCACTAAATATTATCTGAACCAGATAACTTGAACTATAAGATACTACTTTATACTGTTACTTAAATATTTTATTACTGTCTCCTCATTTAAATAAACTTCCTGAAGGCATGAATCATTTTTATATTCTTAAAATGTTTTATAAAAGTATTTAGTTTTTAATGGTTTTTTTCTGAATTTGTTTCACTCTTCATTCTTTGAACATATATAAAGCATATGAAATTCGTATCAGTTTCTTTAAAGTAAACTTCATGGATTTAATTTGCTTCAGTTAATTTGCTTATTTTGGGAAATTCCCAGCCTAATCAAATATGTCTAATTCTGATTTTAAGGTAATATAATGAAATCAAGTATTTGTGGATATCACAAAAATCAAATATGCTTTTCTATTTTTCAATACATATTTTCACTAAAGGTAAGCTTATTGGCAGGCATGCTTTGAAATGTTCCACTTCCATTTTTATCCTACTCTAAGTCCTTATTGCCTAACTAGTCCTTCTGCCACCCACTCTTCTAAACCTGCTGCCTTAATTCATCTTCTTAAAGACAGTTTTATTTTTACTTGAAGCTACTGCTAACTAGTAAAGCAACATATTTCATGAAAGATATGGGCAAATAAACAGTAAGTATATACAAACTGTCCTTGGGCATTTATAGTGATATGTTTTTAGTTATCCTCTCAATGTACAGCACAGTAGGTCTTAGAAATTATTTTAGTATCTTAAATATATTTGAGATAAAGGAACTTTTTAAATGTGAACTAGAGCAAATAATGTTTATAATATTAAATATTAAAACTCAGAAATTAGTAAAACACAAAAAAACCTGGCTCATACTTCACTATTCATCAGAATAATAATATCAGCACTTGAAGCTGCTTTTTAAAAGTCTACCAAATACTTGTGAGAAATGGAAGTAAAAAAGGCTAATAATATTTCATTATTACTATGAAAATAATTCTGTTCTCCAAGAACTGCAGAGGATTCTCACAGACCCCAGAATATACTTTAAGAACTCCAGGTATAGTATACAAAATTTTAAAAACAGAGTGAAACAATATTTAAATATAATATAAAACTAAAAATTAAAAAACGAGTAAGATTTTCCTTCAAACCTAAAGCAAACTCCACGTGTAATTATTTATTATACAAATATATTCCCCTTTCATACTTTGAACAATAAACAGAGGATTTCAAGATTAAAAGCCTTTAGGGTAACATGTAGATACATCTACAAAGACATAAACATAACATTGGTGATGAAAGGGCATGTTGTAATAGATAGATCCCTGCCCCTTCTCCAATAGGCAACCACTATCCATCTTTGTCATATGGGCTTTGGGCCCAGTGTGATGGGAATTTTTTTAATTTTTTCATGAGAAGCCAGGATTTTTATTTTTAAAAAACCTAATTTTTAAATTTGGAAAAATAATTGAACAATTTTATGCATAAGGTATGTCAGGGGTCCATTTGTTTAACCTTTGTATTATGTGATATGGAGTTAAAATAGAAAACATAATTTAATGTTAAAAAGGAATAATTTACCTACTTGAATTTTTAAAATCTGTTCTGGGGGTTTCTCAACTCGGCATAATTTTTGTTGTCTAAGTTCATCAAAATGTTACACAAAATGCAGGAAAATTCCTCCTAATTTTTCTGATTCTAAGATTATAAATTTAAAATTAAATGAATATAGATACTAGCAATCCAGTTTCCTTGAATTTCAGAACCACACATAAAAAAGTAAGTCAAAATACTTACACTATAGAAACCTAACATGTGGAGACATTTGAATATTATAGTCACACTACGGGAAGAAAACACAACCTCAAAATAGAATGTAGCCGATCACTCTAAAAAGGAGCATAATGATAATATTATATAGCAACACAATGGTTCAACATAAGGTACAACTAAAACCTTTGAGGAAAAGCAAATATTTTTATTTTGGTAACTTCTTCAAAGTATTCATAACACGACTTAAAAAAAATAATTACATAAACCTTACAACCAAAAGGATTAAAGCAGATTAGTAAAGAAGCCAGAAAGAAGAAAATTATGCCATTTAGATCAACAAAAAATAATTATTACCTAAAAACTATATTAAGAAAATAAGACAAAGAAAAAGAAAAATTTGAAGTTTACAAGACACAAAAATATGCATATATTTAGCTGGGTATTCTAACACTCACCTGTTCTTTAAGAAAGTAGGCAATAAGTTTCTACCTCAGCTATTCTACAAGATCTACTAAAGAAGTGAAATAATAAAAGGGGGATTATTATTTGAAGTTTAAAACTGTAGGCCATGTATGATTCTGCTTTCAGTGAATTCTAGGTAATTCATAGTATTGTAGGTAAAAGCCTGGGTTCTAAATCCAATTCTCTACAGACATTACCATGCACTTCTGCCATTAGTTGCTTATGATCTTTCCTAAGTTATTTACCACTCTGCCTCAAGAGTCCTTGCATAGTACCCAATGAGGGATACTGGAAGAGTGATTATAAACATATAAAACATACACTTAGAACAATACCTAGCACTTAGAAAGACACATCAGTAACAGCCATCATTAGTACACAATATTGTAAGGCAAGCAGATAATCTGTGATGTAGATGCACAAATTCTGATATGGTAAATGGAGATAATGCACTAGCCAAAATGACAGGTTATTCCTACTTTTCTCTCTACACATAAACCTACTTCCTTTCACAGAAGACCTTCTCAAGTGTGGTCACTTATTTTATATTATACAATTCTTTTACACTTTTGTCTTAAAAAATAATTCCTTACCAAATCTTCAACTATTTATCAGTCCAAACCTTATTACACTCTAGTTGCATTTTTGTAGCCAACCACATACAAGCTTCCAATTAAAAAGCTAAATCTCTATGCTTAAGAATATTAAGTCACACAACATTTGGAAACCTGTATTTTTTATTAGAACTCAAGCAGCCATCTCTGACAGTCATGTGCTTGACCTAATTTTATAAACTCAAGAGTACAGAACTCGATGAATGTTTCTCCTATTCTGCGAATCCAATACTTTTTCCTCCTTACTGGGTTATTTTCTGTCAGAGGTTAAACTGCTAACCCTCCACCTTCCAGGAAATTTTTTTTTCCTCTCATAATAGGTTTTTCACAGTGTGCAGCAGTCGGATTAGCTCCTCTCCTGGAGAACAAAAGCTATGTCTTTGTCTTCGTTGTTTGGGCACGGAGCCCCTACATCAGAGGAAGCTGCTCCTACTCAACATGCACAATAATGATATTGTGAGGCCCCACGAAAGCCTGGCCTCTCAGTGTCTAGACTCTCATCCAACCAGCTAGCCAAAAAGAAAATCCTGTCAAGCACTCGGCTGAAAATTAACTAAGGTATCCTGTTGAGAACCTGATGAAGATGTTATTTGACCATACGGTAAAACTTTCCATTGTTTAACATAAAGATAAGAGAAAAACTTTTAGAGCTCAATGCTTTAACAATCTTGGTCACCAATTCACACATGGGTCAGCAAATGTATTTTACTAATACAGAACTCCTCCCTTTATTCGCTTTCTTAAAATAATACACAGGAGCTTATTTATGACATTCTAATCTCTTACATTAAAAATCTGCCTAAGCAAAGGATACATTCAAGAAAAGTACAATTGATTTTGGTTTATTCACAGTTTTTACATTACATATTTCTTACTAGAAGTTTTATTATTGCATTTCTCATTGAGGGCATTTGTTAAAGTGCAGGTCTAAATAAAACTGTCCTATCTTTTCACATTCCATAATATTTATTCATTAGCTTTTAAGTGCTCAAAATAGTTAAATAGACAAATAAAAGCAGATATTTGATTACAATTTAGAAACGGAAGTAAAGCAGTAACAAATCCATCTTTATAAAAACTATTTGTAAATTATTTTAACCCATAAAACACTAAACACATTAGACAAATTTGATCATGTGATGGAAGAAAAAGAATTTTTTCAAATATGTTAAGTTATAGGTAAGTTCATGAATGTTTACAGTAGTATAGAGAGGACTGCAATTTTCCAATTACAGTCTTACAAGTTACAACCAGTATTTAAAATTATTAAGTGAAACTATATCATATAATTGCAACCACATTAAATAAGCATATACTGACACTTAAAAAGGAATGCTCAAAAATAGATGTTTCATGATTGTGTTTCCTTTTTCAAAACTCTATTATAATGTTAATTTAAAAGAAACTGTAAAATGATCAAAATATTAAAAAACTGTAAGTGGGTAATAACTTAGGAAATATACAGGTACATCCTATGTAAAATTTAGAAATAATAACAAATCATTTGTTAGTTCATGTAGGAATATAAACTGATTCTTCAAATTTTAGGAAAACCAAAAACTTACTCTTTAACCTATGATGATTAGACTGAAAACTTCAAGAGGCAATGACTAAGAAACTCAACAAAAGAAATACATTTATTCTTGGAAGAAAAAAAGCAATTCTTATGCATAGCAGATATTGGCTCAAAGTGCATGTCTTTACTTCAAGAGTCCTGTGAAATTCTAAGCTTGACAAAGAAAATGATTTAGAGTACTGAAGAAAGTACACAAGCAATGACTGGCAAGAAATGTTAAATTTTTTTTTCTACTTCTATAGAAGAAATTATATAAAAAATTTAATGAAAGTAACGGCTGGGGATATAGCCCAGTGGCACAGTGCCTGCCTGGCAAGACTGAGGTCGTGAATTTGATTCCCAGTACTACAAAAAATAAAAAAACACAACAGGAAATGAAAGTAAAAAGAAAGCATTTGATAAAACAGAAAAATACAATAACAAAAAATTGTTAAATCTGCAATAAAAGAATACAAAATTTAAAAGAATGTTACAAAAGCCAGGAATGAAAGGGTCTACCATACTTAGCATTAAATGTCTTCTTTCTCCATGAAATCCCACAAGTAAAATGATAGGCAAAAGAGACAAGCAAGTGACCATATATGTTAAAACAGAGTTAGACACCTATAGAGAGAGGGTGAGGAAAGAGAATCCCCTGAGGCCAGGTAAGATGCTCATACTGTTTAAAAAAAATGAACTTTACATTACGTTAAGAACACAATGCTAGCAACAATACTGAGAAAAAATAATTCTTATACACTTCTAGTGTAAATTAGTACAGCCACTAGAAACTTCAAACATATCAGCATATCAAAGAGATACTGGCACCCCAATTTTTATTAACTGAACTATTCACCACAGCTAAGATACAAAGTGAATTTAAATTCCTATCAGCAGATGAATGGATAAAGAAATAGGGAATATAACTGCAATGGAATATTATTCAGACATAAAAAATAATTATATCCTCTCATTTGCAGGAAAATGAATGGAATCATAGTATCATAGTACACATTATTTTAAATGAAATAAGTCAGACACAGAAAGACAAGTATAGGATGTTCTTTTTCATATGTGGATGTTAAAGAAAGTCGATGTGAGTGCAAACATGATTACCAGAAGCTGGGAAGGGGCAAGGAGACATAGAGAAAGGGTGGCTAATAGGTAGCCAACACAGTTAAGTAGAACCATTAAGTCCAGTGCTCTATAGCACAGGATGATAACTATAGTTTGCAGTAGCCTATCTTTCATACACACACACACACACACACACACACACACACATTTTTGCTTCTTTGTTTTATAGTACTGGTTACTGATTGAACCCCAAGGATCAAGGACTTCACACCAAGATATATGTCCAGACCTTTGTTTATTTCTTTATTTTTGAGAGGTCTCACTAAATTAGTAAGTTGCCTAGGCAGGACTCAAAAACATGATCCTCCTGCATCAGCCTCCCTTAGTGGTGGGATAACAGGTATGGACTATTATGCCCACCTACCTACTACATATTTTATGAATAAATAGAATTGATGCTAAAGGCACCAAATGTAAGATAATGATAAGGAAATGGAAACATGAATTATTTTGATTTCATCAGTGTGTACTGTAAATATGTATAGTCCAAAGTTTAAAAAGTAAAGAAAGTTTACTGTTAGAAACAAATCATTCTGTAAACAATAAAGAGAGAGAGGAAAGTAGGAAAGAAAATGAAATATGAGAAAAAGGTGAAGGAAGTCCACAGAGAATGCATTGGCATGATGGTGTCCAAGTAAAACTTTTACTACAAAAAAATTAGAATATGCACTCTAACACTTAGCACTTTCATAAATTTTATTTATAGTTTAAAATGCTTTTCACATTTTTGACCAGCTGAACTAGAATCTGGAAACTAATATAACTTTGATCCAAAACTACCATGTCTATTAACTAACTGTGATTACGATGAAGTAGGTTGCTAGATAAATTTTGATAAATGAATGAATGGGCCTCTATCAGAAAAGGTCACAGGAGAGAAAATGCACAAGATGGATGCAGACAGTTCTTGCTTAAATAGTACAAAAATCTACATTGATTCACCTCTTCATATCAAAGCCAACATACTAGGAAAGAGAAATTCTGCTTTCTTATGCATACTTGTTCAGTTTTCAGAATTCAAGACACAGAATCTAGAATTATTTCTACATGTCTTTTTTGTTGTTGTTATTGTTGTCTTTTTTTGAGACAGAGTCTCTCTATGCAGTTCAGACTGACCTTGAGCTCACTTTTTTAGCCAGGCTGGTCTCAAACTCGCAAGGATCCTCCTGCCTCAGCCTCCCAATTACTGGATTACAGGTATGAGCCACCATGCCTGGTTATTTCTACATGTCTAGTTCCTGTTTTGTCTCCCTTTGACTACCACACCAAGTAAAACTGATCCAAATACAATACTGAAGGCAGTGTCTCCATTCTACTGTGTATTCTAAAAATGTATCTGCCTCAAGTGTTTTCCTATTGAGAATGCTACTCAGCTCCATTGGGAAGGGTTTCATGAGACACCTAGCAGTTGGCAGGAAAATTTAAAAATAAATTTTAAAAGTCCAACCTGAATGTACCTCACTATCACACTTACAAAGAAAAAAATCACTATCCTGAGGTTACTTTTCATAGACTTTTGGACACAGTTTCTTTATTTGGAACCAGAACCTGAAGTTTAGCTCACTTTAGTGTATCACATAACACTTGACAAGTATCTAATAAATTGTATTATTTATAATTTTTACCTAATAAACTTTATTAATAAAAATTATTATTAGAAAATACAGATTATGATGTCTATCACAACAATCCTCTCTCTGGAGTTCAGATTAAAACTTTTACTGAATTTCAATAGTACAATTTTGATTTAGAGTGCATCTAAAAAAATCTAATTCAATGTACTCATTTTGAAACTCACAAGATGTTAAGTGGTTTGCTCAATTATATTTAAATTGAAATAAATTCTATATGTAGCACAGAAATTATCCTTAAGTGATCAATGATAAATTTATTGCTATTACTGTAACCTTTCTCTACAAAACCTCATAGTGCATATTTGTTTTACTGATACAGTTAAGTAAACTCTACTTTTAAGCAACTTAAATTTTTTTATCAAACTTTAACTGGCAACCTACTTTACTATAATCACAATACTAGTTAACAGATGTGTATAGATAGGAATACAATTCCTTCCTCTTTTGATTACTATCTATATACCTACTACATTTCACATTCTAAAAACAACTTCATTTTTTTAATGCTAAGTACACATCCATGCCTCTATTTCTTTAAGTATCTCTTTGAGACTCCTCCATTTCTCAATACAGTTATCCCTCATTATTTATAGGGTATCAATTCCAGTACCACCTATGTACAAAAAACCCATGAATGTTCATGTTTCTTATATAAAATGGTATTGTATTTGCATGTAATTCCACATATCCTGCCATAAATTTTAAATCATCTCTAAATTACTCTGATACTTAATGTAAATTCTGTATAAATAGTTGTTAAAATACATTATTTAATGACTAATGATAAGGAAAAAAGTGTGTATGTTCAGATAATATGCAATTTTTTAAACATTTTGATGTGTGACTGAAGAACAGACATATATAGAGGGTTGATTATAACATTTGTGCAAGACATCAACAATCTGTTACCACCTCTCTTGAAAATCGCCCAAGACTGCCGAATTACACATGTAAAGGGCTACCAATCCAAATAATTTTGGATTTTTTTTTTTTTTGTCATCTGATATCAGCCACCACCACCTCCTGCCTATCCCTACTGCTGCTTTAGTTGTTCCAATTGAACATATGGGATATATTAAAGACACTGATGCAGGCCTGAGCATGGCTGCACACACCTGTAATCCCAGCACTCTAGAGGCTGAGGCAGGTGGATCACAGTGGGGGTGGGTGAGTTGCTGTTCCTCTCTTGTAATTAGTTATAGGGGAGTATATCAATTTATCTGTAGCATCTGTAACACAGTCATCTGTCCTATCCAAGGGCTAGGGACTATGAACAACCCATAACTCAATTTCCATAAAAAGCAGCTTAAAACTTTCAGATGCATAACAATTCCTTGGGAAACTTTATCAAAAATGTAGGTTACATTCTGACTTTCATCCTTAAAAGAATCTAATCTCACAGGAACCCAATTTATAAATAAATAAACTAAAATATATAACAACATCATAGAACAGTAGGTCTTTTTTTTAAAAAGAAAAATTGGATATTCATCTAGCAATATTTCACCTGAAAGACATGATAAGACTCCAGAGACAAATCAGAACAAAATTTTTGTATTCTCTACTAGACTTGGATCTACCAAGAAGTAAAGAAACTCCCCTACTTAATCATTACAAGTAGAATACCACAATGATCCTTATACCTTTCCTTAGCTAGACATTCACAGAGAACAATAATGTAATCTACTAAAGACTAGGAAGGCTTATGATTCTAACTATGAAAAAACCTGGTGAATTTAAGAGCAAATACTCAAAATTCTGCATCAAAGAAAAACATCTGGCTTCCTGTCTTGATTCAGTTATCCATCTCTGATTAGCCTAAGTTGAGCAGTACTTTCCAATCAGCTAGTGTTGGAAAAACTCAATATTTAGTTCTAAAGGCAAAATTTCCAGATTATGCTGAAATTGCATTAGAAAGAAGAGGGATGATATATAGATCTTAACCTAGAAAGCAGATAATCCAACTGATTCTCTTCTAGCCTTTTAGTACCTTCCAATTTCCTATAATTTTTTTCTGTTTACATTTCTTTTCAACTGCCTTTACAGTAATGTCTCTGATACCTGTTTATTTCTCTGTAGCTGATCCCATGAATTAGCATTCATGAGTGGCCACTGCTGTGTAACAGGTCAAAGACAAGCATTTAATGTAATTACAGTTAAAAAGAAGTTGTCATAATGAATTATTTTGAAGTTTTGCTGAATTTTGAGTTTAAAGTGCTATTTTTTTCATTTGGACATAAAAATCTTTTCCTTTTAAAACCAAAAGTATCAATGTCAAATCCAGGTCTCAACTCTCCTATTCCTGGGAGCTATAGCCTGTTATATACAGGGTGTATCCGCAGATGAATGAATCTAAACCCAGGCCAGAGTTGAAGAAGCTGAACACATGACCTAATGTGGACCTGTTTCTGTCATACAGAAGTCTTGGATTCTAAACTGCAAAAACACACAAAATGAGAGACACCAATAATGCAGAATCACTTTCTTAGTACAGCAGTGACAACGTCTTCAGAACTACTATGGTTACTATGGTAACCATATTCTCCAAAATTATTTATCCCATATATGTAGTTAACATAGCTCTTCTAACTATGGTAAAGAATGGTAAAGCTGCACTTTTACAATCCATAAACAGAACATATATGTCCAGCAAAGAAAAAGTAACAGATTGGCCAGGTGTGGTGGTATGGACTTGAAGTCCCAGTTACTTGGGAGGCTGAGGCAAAAGAATTACTTAAGCCCAGGAGTTCAAGCCAACCTGGAAAACATACTGAGACAATTATCTCAAAAAAAAAAAAAGGAAAATAACACACTGGATTTATCTTTCCTCTTTAATAACTAAGATTTTTTTTTAAAAAAAAAAGTATGAAATAAGATCTCCATTAGTACCAGACAGTGGTCTTTGAAAGAGAAGGAGCAAATAAGGTAAGTTTTACAATTTCTCGAACTTACCATCCAGTATGTCCAAAATGTGGCACAAGGATAGAGAAATCCAGGACAACAAGATAAATCTTGAAGGGAGAGTGGAGGCAAGGTGGCAAAAGTCCACAGAGAAGAGCACTGGAGAAAAGGGCACTTCACAGACACAGATCTCTAGAGACCTTTGAGTATTTACTACACCCTCAACCCCCACCCACCCAGTCTTCAGTGGATCAGGGCACACGCATACGGAAACTACCCAAAACTGACAACAGAATCACCCAAAAGAAAAAGAGGAACAGTTGATATTCAAGCCCTCAGAGTTAAAAAGCACAGAACAACTAGGCCATTGAGTATATAGCATTCACAACAATACTTCAGCAGCCCAGTAAAATCAGCACCGGACCAAATATTGGCAAAGAAGTAAAATTTGTCCTAAAAAAACAAAATTTTAAGTGGCACATAGAACATGTAAGAGGGAAACCATATTTGTATCCATAAAGTAAGTATCAATGCATTTAAAAGAATTCAAATCATACATCTTATGTTTTGAAATAGATAGTATTATCAAAATATAAGAGAAAGACCATTAGAAAATCCCTGAACATTTGAAACTAAAATAACACACTTCTAAATAAATCATGAGTCAAAGAAGAAATCAAAAGACAAACCAGAAATAATGAACTAAATGAAAATGAACACAAAACTAAAAGTGTTGAAAGTGAAGGATTTCTCTCTGTAAAAGTCACTGTTAACTATGAAAATGAAAATAAAAGGCACAGACTATGAAGGAAAAATTGCAAATCCAAAAAACTTAAAAATCCTCAAAATTCAGTAGTAAGACAATACCACATTAAAAAACATAAAAAAATCTGAAAATTTCACCAAACAAGATATACCTTTGAAAAATAAGCTTGTAAATTTATTTAATAGAATTGAGTTTCAAAATGCTCCCATCAATGTCTAACCAAGCAGACCCTAGCTGGGTGTGGTGGTGCACACCTGCGTTTCCAGCACTCTCAGCGGCTGTGGCAGGAAGATCTCAAGTTCCACCCTAACCTGCACAAGTAAGTAACTTAGTAAGAGGCTGTCTCAAACTAAACAATAAAAATAAAGGATCAGGGGATATTCAATCCCCAATACTGGAAGGAAGAAGGCAAATATATCAGACTTTTACTTTTAAATTAGAAAATGCAACATACTAAGATATTAACAGCTCCACTCAATATCCCAGGAAAATTGTATACTTCCGCATATAATTTTTATATTAGCAAAGTCAATCACTATAGCTATTAACTTGTGCTTAAGTCAAGGATGGGCACATAACCTAATCCAGAGTTCCAAACAAAAGTGTAAAACTTTAATTGTATTTACTTGATCCAAAGAGGTTTCCCTGAGAATGACCACATTCAAGTGTATACTTTAAGGAGGTAAAGGAATTAGTTATGCAGATGTGCTGGTAAATAATGCAACAAGCAGAGCAAACAAAAAGTGTAGATACTTGAAGGAGCATGTTAGATGTGTTTATGGACAGCAAGAAGGCCAGTGGAGCTAAAATTAAGGGTGTAAGGGGAAAGAGTTGCAGAAAACAAGTTTAGAAATAAGAAAAAAGGGATTCAAATCAAATTTTGCAGGTCCCTAAAAGGTCTCCAGTTTTATCCAGATGATTTAAAAAAGCAGAAAAATATAAAAATGGGAATGATGAGCAGGAGATCCATGTATTGGGAAGACTGATTCTTGTAAAGTCAAAGTTTGAGAAATAAAGCTGGAAACAAATTTCTGCTATTCTATATCTAATATTTTATTCAATCAATTGTGAGAAGATGAAATCTTTTAGTGAGCTAATAATCTAGATGAAGGACTAAAACAGCAACATACATAAAATGACAATGTTTAAACTAAATAGTCTATAGTGTTTGCTTAACCAAAGAAAATTAAGCCAAGAACACAAAAATGATTAATACAATGTCATATAAGTAGTTATCTGTTTAGATAGAAATAAACTCACAGAGTTTAAGTCTAATATACCAATGAAGGTAATGCTAAGTAAGCAAAAAATAAAGTTATAAAGCAATTTGCAAATACCACTTGTTACATTCATTTATTTTTATAATTTCCACAGGTCTGCCCTATAATTCTGAAGGAAGGAGTGAACAGCTAAACTGATATGCACATTGATACGTAAATCCACTGGATGAAAAGATAAAGAGCCTTCTGTATTTTGATAAGAAAAGTATTCAAAGCTTTCCTTATAAAGACTGTATTTTCTCCCTAACAAAAAGACTCTGTTTTTTGGGATTTCTCAAAGCTACAAAAAACAGCTAAAGGAAGTAAATCATTATCCTATGTGCTGATAGAGCTAGCTTCTTTCAAATCAAGATCAAACACTACTGGCTGGTAAAAAATAACATCACCAGCCAACAAGTCCTTTCACTGAAGGAGTAATTCTGACATACCCCAGGACTGAATAGCCAACAGGATTCAAGCACATATTCAAAATAATCAAGACAACACAACCAGAAATATATTACCCAAATAAGTATATAGGTGACTACAATGATGTCATCCTTACCGATATACATTAATTGAGGAAATGATCATTAAAACAGTTCCAATGTTATTTCAATTCAAAATGTTTAAATTACAAATATGATTAAAAGTATATTATAAAGTTAGAATATTAATAACAATATTAGAACAAGCCCAATGTAAGAATATGTCAATACATAATCTTCAACAAGTTTTTATACAATAGCTTGAACCTAATTATCCAATTGACAATTTGAAATAATTATTGACTAAAGTAACATTTTAAAAACATACTTTCATTCCTTTATTAATGATTTACTGTTTACAAGAACTTTTGTGTGTGTGCGGTACCAGGGATTGAACCCCAGGCCTTTGACCTAACTACATCAGCATCCTCTTTTGAAATAGTCTTGGGACTAGAGATTTAGCTCAGCGGCATAAACACCTGCCTTGCAAGCACGCAGTCATGAGTTCGATCCCCAGTACCAATTAAACAAAAAAAAAAAAGAAAAAGAAAAAGAAATAGTCTTGCCAAGTTACTACATTGTCAAGGATGAGGTCAAAACAGTGATCCTCCTGTCTCAGCCACCCAAAAAGCTGGAACTATAGACATGTACCATCATATACAACTATTTACAACAAATTTTAAAAGTAATTGCAACATTAGTATGAACACAATCTCACCTGGTTATTATTTACATTTTCAATTCTAGAATCCAACATGAACACAATAAATGAAATGGGCATAACCTACATATACTAATTAAAAAAACAAAAAAAATTTGGTAACCTACATGTGTGGTATGCATAAAGGACAATGGATTTAGAGACTCAGGTTTTAGTTCCAGCTCTGGCCCCGCAGCTCTGGAAATAGGGATGGAAGAACTTCACTGAGCTCTCACTTTCTCATCATTCCAATGAAGACGAATATTGTACCTAACAGAGTTGTTGAGAAATTCAGTTAGCTTATGATAATGTCTGTAAAAGCCCATTTTGTTCTACAAATTACCAATTTAAACAGTATAGAAAAATATTAATATAATGAAATGGCAAACTCTCAAAGGAGTAAATACCATCTATATGGCAGCCTTTTACAAATTTCTCCAGTAATTCTTTTCCCTCAAAACATTCTATAATAACGCATAAAAAGTTTATATTTTCTAAAAGTGAGGATTAGCTTGCTAGTAGAGTGTTTGCTGATATATGTAAGATTCTTAAGTTCAACCCTAATACTCAAAAAAAAAAAAAAAGAAAAGAAATTTACTATCAACTGTAGGCATGTTGTCATGGAGGTAAATACTATAAACCAATCTATCATATAACTCATTCTCATGATTATCATAACAGTAATATTAAAGGATAGAATCTTTAAACTTCAGTTTTATATTCTTTCTTAGATATCTACTCAAATTTAAATAGCAGCGAAGAAATGTTAGTGATCTTGCATTCTAGATGGCATAATATCATACATTCATAAATAATTTAAAATGGTAAAATATTTTATTGTTGGCCATGAGCTAGTAATGGGCACACTAATCAGCTCACCACAAATGACAAAATACTGTACAAAATATCTGAAACAAATGTTTTTAAATGGTGATAAATAGACAAAGCAGGATTTTGATGACAAAGAAAAAACTTACATAAAATGAACACTACTATAATCTCCCTGGATTTTATTCCAGAGGGATTTCAGAATTGGTCCCTTTCACACCACCTTCCTGTGATTTACAGGAAAGGAAAACTGATCCAAGAGCTGATGCCACACCACTTGCCATGGCAAAAGTCATAAAGCCCTTTGGTTCTAACTCTGGAAACTCATGTCTGCTAGTAGCACTCAAGAACCACTAAGGGCTAACCAACTAGCACTTAAATAGATAAAATCACAGTCTGCTAATTCTTGACACACCCTTAAAAGTACTGCTACTGTAGCTTTAGAGGTAAAATGTTCTTAGATCCACCTCAAGACTAAAATTAAATTCTGAAAGAATCACTGATCAATAAAAAAAGACTATCAAAACAAAGGTCAGTACTTACTAAAGGAAGATAAATGTTAAACTGTCAATAAAAATACATAATATTAAATGTATAATAAAAAATTATTAGAAATGCAAATAAACAATAAAATGTAACCTATGACCAGGCTGGGGGACAGGGAGCATGGAAAGTGAGTAGATATAAACTTTATACTTGACAGACAAGAATTTTATGAGTTATGCCATAGGTGGATTACTCCCTTCTATGTCTACATACATAGAGCCAGGGAATATCTGAGTTAAAACAGCAAGGGGAAATTAAAGTTACAAAAGTGAATTAAGGTTGCTGAACAGCAGACCTGAAAATAGGCAGCATATCCTAGATTAGCCAAGTGGTCCCAATGCAACCCAATGTAAGTCTTATATGTTAAAGAAGAAAGCAAAATGTGAAGTAAATACTACAGTAATACAATATGAGAAAAACACTTCAAAATTAGGGTAATACAATATAACAAAGATTCACTGGCCACTGGGAGCTTTGACAATGAAAAGGGGCCATGTGACAAGGAATGCAGGCAGCCTCCAAATTGAAAAAAAGAAAGCAGATCAGTGGATCTACTAGATGCTCCAGAAAGAAACACAATCCTGCTAATACTTTAATCAGTGAGACCCATGTCAGACCTCTGAGCTCCAGAAATTTTAATTCATTATGTCAGTGAGAAGAAATGAATACAAGTTATTAAAAATATTTCTAAGAATTTAAAAGCAAAGATAGAATGAATGAAGAGATGCAGACTCTCACTGGAAAAATGGAAACTAATAAAAAGAACATAATGAAAAAAGAACTAATAGAAAATCTAGAACTCAAAAATACAGTGTTTGAAAAACAACAAGTTACTTATGGGATTAACAGCAGATTGGGGACTGCAGAATAAAATATCAGAGAACCTGAATACTGAATAAATGAAACTGTACAAAGCAACACATCAAATACTGAAAAAAATAAAAGTTTCTGTGATTTATGAAGTCATATCAAGCAATCTACATACATAAACTATATTATAAGAGAGAAATACTGAAGAAGGTATATAAAAACTGTTTAAAATAATCAACAATGCTTTTCTGTATCTATATAAAATTTTACAGATCTTAGAAGCTCAAAAAGCCCCTGTAGAATAAAAAACAGAAACTAATTCTAGTTACATGATAATCAAACTTCCAAAAATCCCAATAAAACAGAAAACCTTACAAGTAGCTGAGAAGGGGGAAGAACACCACTATATATAGATATAATGATTAAAAATTTTTGCTAAAATAGCATCAAAAACTATACAAACTCAATCAGGTACATTATAGGTGGTGGCACACACCTATAATCCCACCATGCTGGGAGGCCGAGGCAGGAGGACAGCAAATTCAAGCCCAGATTGGGCAATCCACAGATTTAGCCAGGCCCTATCTCAAAATGGGAAGCAAGGAAGGAAGGAAGGAAGGAAGGAAGGAAGAAAGAAAGGCAGGCAGGCAGGCAGGCAGGCAGGCAAGCAGGCAGGCAAGCACGCAGACCAAGTACTAAAAAAGAAAAGAAAAGAAAAGAAAAGAAAAGAAAAGAAAAGAAAAGAAAAGAAAAGAAAAGAGTATGTAAGCTGTAAGATGATAGGTTTAAAATGTTGAAAGAAAAAGCTTTAAAACTAGAAATCTATTTACAAATACATAATCCTTCAAAAATTAAGACCTAACTGGTACTTATACAATATATCTTAACTATTGAAAAGTATAAATTTTTATTTAAGTGCATAGTAAATACATAAGGGGCAATAAAACAAACCCGCATTGTCAAGGATTGAAGATATACAGAGTATGTTCTTTGACCTACATTAAAGAAAATTTAAAAATAAATAAAATATATATTAGAATCTCAAATATCTTGACATTAAGTGCCACATTTCTAAATAACTTATGCATGAAGAACAAGTCACAACAGAAATCGGAAAATATTTTCAAGCACACAAGAACAAGCATGATATATCCAAATTTATGGGACATAAAGCAATGCCTAAAGGTAATTTTATGATTGTATTAGGAAAACAGGAAAAGTTTAAAAATCAATATTCTAATTTTCAAAAAAGGGGCCAAAAAAATCCAATAAAAGAAGTTTAACATTCCAAAGTCAATATAAGAGAGAAAATAATAGTAAAGAGCAGAAATTAAGCAGAAAAAGTAACATTAGAAATCACAATCTTAAATTGGCTCTCAGAAAGCAATAAAATTGATAAATTTCTAGGCTACATTAAGAAAAATGAGAAAATACACAAACTATCAATACTAGAAGAAAACAGACATTACTACAAATCTTACAAAAATTAAAAAGATGAGGAGAAATAATATTAAGTTTTGTGCCAATACATTTTTAAATTAAAAAATCCTTAAACAATGCAAATTACCACAACTGAGAACCTAAATACCTGATTTTCTATTTATCTGTGAAAGAAACTGAAATCATCATTAAAATCCTACTCACTAAGAAAACTTTAGACTCAGGATGCTTCAGCGGCAAATCTTATCAAACACTTAAGGAATAGTATCAGTTTAACTGAATTAAGTAAAACATTTAAAACAGGGTTACTTAGCATTACTGAAACCAAGATACAAGTACATACTTGGGGAAGATAATCTGCCAATTTATATCAAAAGTTAAACAATGATGCCCCTAAGAGTTTACTCAAAGTGGATAATAAAGTCCAATGCGGGGGAAAAAGGTTCAACGGTCCATATGCACAGGGGACCCAACCAATAGAATTCTAGGGAGTTATTAAATCTGAAATAAATCTCTATTTTCAGACACAGAAAGATATTTACTATAAATTGTCAAATGTTAAAGTCAGATGATAGGATACCAAGGACAGGTAGTTTAAGAAAATCAGAGATGCATATCGGATTATTCCATAAAATATTAACTAGGATGTTCTCAGGATGATAGGATTTAGTGTGGTTTTCAGACTATAACAATATATCATCATGTTATTTTCTTCTTTTATTTCAGTTTTTTACCATAAGCTAGATCTCTTTTCCCAAACTATGGAGGTATTTACACTCACACATACACATGGGTACACATACTAACAATATTTTTGTCCACTCTAATTGAACTTTGAACTTCTCCTAACAAGATAAAAAAAAATGTCATTCTACTCAAAGAAATCATTCCATGCTATTATGCAATTTTGGGCATTTCATAATTTACTCTCTTTATTCAATATAAAATCAATATGTACTGGAATAAATAGGCTTTAGAGTTGAAATCTTAGTTTAAGTCTTTCAGCAGCCCATCAGAGCCTGATCACTTCACTTTTCTGTACTTCAGTTTCCTCAAATGTAAAATAGAAGTATTAGAGTCTATCACATGATTGATATAAAAATCAATTTATGTGAAAAAATACTTTTTAAATATACTTTCTAAAATATTACTAACGGCTGGGCTGAGTGCATATGCATGTTTGTAATCCCAGCACTCCAGAGACTGAGTCAGAACCTACCACAAGCACAAGGCCACCCGAGTCCTTACAGTTTGTTCACTCCTTACAGTGAGTTCAAAGTCAGCCTGAACTACATAAAAAGATCCTGTGTCAAAACAGATATATAAATAACATATTAATAGTGATAATATATGAGAAGTATACTGAAAAACAGGGAAATCTAAATCATACAAGATACCAAAACAATAAAAACAAAAAATACCAGATTTTTAAATAGGAAGAAAATTATTAAATGATGAGTACTGTCATCATTAGCATACATTCCTTTAAATATCTTCTAAACACTGAGCACAAGATACAAGGAATTAAAATATATATAGATGACATTGTTTCTTCCTTTCGAAGAATTTACATTTATTTGAGAAACAAATTCACAAACACAATTATAAAAACTGAGACACCTGAAGGGAAGGGTAGGCGAACAGAACTAAAACCTAGGAATGAGAGAACTGCAAAAGCAACTTGACAGAAATGGGGCTGGCTCAGAGTCTCCTGCATTTAATCACAACCTGACCAAGAAATGGAACGAGTTACTCAATATCACTTTACTGGCACTGAAACGTTAAACGTTAGTAATTAGTCATTCGGCATAATGCCTGCTCAATGTTGGACTTGAATTGAAATGCTGCCAAAACTGAGACGAAAAGTAAGCCATCAGGAAAAAATGGCTGCCTCTATCATCTTGACACTGCATTCATTCGGTAATCAGCTTTAAAAAGAATAGTCAAACCAAAGATCAATGATAACTGTGAGCCACATTTTTCACTGGCTAATTCAAAATAGTTCTTCCCCATCATCTCCTTATGAATCAATAAATTTTTACATTAGAAATGATCACATTCTGTGACAATATTGGTAACAGTGGTACTTCAATAACAGAATTTAAATTATTTCATCTGGCTATAATTCTGGATTCTCAAGCACCTAATTTTTTAATGAGTAGCAGTTACAGATGGGGCTTGGAAAAAGCCTAAAATCTAATGAATTTAATAAACCCTAAATATATTTATATTTGCAAGATTATAAACTCCTTTGATGACTTAGCCCCAGATCATTTTATACTGTATACTAGGATGGACAGACAAGCAATGAGACAAACAAACATGTGTCCATGGAGATTTACACTTTAGTTTGAGTGTCTAGGGAAGTAATAAACTCAATTGTAAAGATAGGTTCCAGGATTACATGCAACAAGGAACATGGAGGTGACTGGAAGGGAGAAAGAAGAGGCTAAGGCTCTCTGCAAACGGGCAGGGAAAGCAGGCACTGAGAGATGAGACAAAGGCCACCTGGAAG